>JAMYXO010004589.1:0-17163 GCA_033310375.1 Conus canariensis | reverse complement strand
TTTTGGGAAAGAAAAAAGGGAAGGGTAAAGAAACAGGTCCAAAAATTTTTTTTAATTTTCATCGGGAAACCATGGGCCCTTTTTTTTCTTTAGAAAGAACTACCAGAGCATTTTTAAAAGAATACTGTGGTCGATAGTGTCAAATGCGGCACTGAGATCTAGCAAAGTCAGAAGCGATGCTTTTTTGTTGTCAGCGGACCGAAGGAGACTGTCAGTCACACAAAGCAACGCTGTTTCGGTACTGTGATTCTGTCTGTAAGCAGACTGGTTAATTTCATACAGATTGTGCTGGGACAGATGGCGTTCAAGTTGCACAAAGACAACCTTTTCCAGGAGTTTGGAGAGAAAAGGAAGGTGAGAAACAGGTCTAAAGTTTTTAAGTTCATCAGGACATAGGCCATTTTTCTTTAGAAGAGGAACTACCAGAGCATATTTAAAACATCCAGGAACAGAGCCAGTAGCCAGAGAAACATTTATAATTCTCGTGAGAACTGGGGCAAGATCGGCAAGATTCTGTTTGGTGAG
Organism: Conus canariensis; assembly: GCA_033310375.1. Classification (NCBI taxonomy): domain Eukaryota; kingdom Metazoa; phylum Mollusca; class Gastropoda; order Neogastropoda; family Conidae; genus Conus; species Conus canariensis. Next base: position 16,638 of record JAMYXO010004589.1, on the reverse strand, counting down.
GTTGGTGGGGATTGGGTCAAGATCACAGCACATCCATGCATGCAGCTCATATCTAAATACACATTTTCATTTAACGAACACTCTCACATACGGAATCAATGCCCTGATCATTGTAATTTACACCAGCAATGACTCGGAAAAAAACCCAAATGCGCTGCTCCAAATTTCCTTTTCATCATATAATTGCAGATTTGGAGGTAAAGATGCGCTGTTGTTATTCTTCACAGCTCCGCCGAAAGGCCTCACAGAACTAATGAAGACTGACACCACTGTTAAATGACACACCCCTCCAGCCACCCTTCTAGGAAAACAAGCTCTACATTCAATTACTAAAAGAAGTCTCAAAACCAATCACACATATTAGCAGAGAGAAAACAGGTGTGCAGTTCAAGCTCCTTTTAGGTGATGAAAACAGACCTCCTTATCATACTACCAATTCTAAAATTAACAGAGATGCCAGACTGGATAGTACCAGGTCTTCATACACATATTCCAGATGTTCACAAAGTTTGTTTTTTTGTTGTTGTCAGTGCTCTCGCTTATTTCTCAATGTTCAGTCATGAAACGTACAGACTTTTCTACCAATTTGTGAATGTCTGTGCATGTTAAAGCCAATGTATGGTGGTTTTGAGGGGCTTGGTAGTGAGAAGTATGGAATCATTGTTCCGTATATCTTTGGTCCACCAGTAATTAAAACAAAACAACAAGCAAAAGAAAGCACAAGCAAGTAAAACAAAAAAAGTTACAACAAAGAATACGTCCATATTTTAAATCCTTCTATTGGGAGATCACTACTATGTCCATCCACTGATAGTTTCCATGACTTGACCAACTTTTAAAACTTTGGCACACGCCAGTGGCGAAGATGTGAAGGGGAAACCAAACGTTATGAGAAAAGGGCCATCAGAGTTTAACATCGAAATGTGAACAATATTTTAAACATCTGCAAAATTCTTATAAAAAATATTTTGTATTAATCTGCGGAAATCTTAATATCTTGCTTTAAAACATGGACAGTTAAAACCATATTTTGGTCGAAGAAATTTCGTCTACCACATAAACGAAAGAATATCTAGAGAGAGCTGTGATCTGTGGTAAATTCCAAACATTCTTTCTAAAAGCCCATTTAGACAAAAAATCTGACCGCTTTACTGCAGGGATGCACACCCTTGAGAACAAAAAGGACAAAGATCAATGCCATGATGGTTATAAATACCCGTTACACACCCTTTTGATAATCTTTATTGTCGAAACAGTATGACTGATGTTCCAAGTACCTACTCAATTGGGGAACAAAATGAAAATGTAACAGTTCTGCTACTATTACGACATTCGAATTAACTACTTTAACAAGTAGTGGTGCACCTTCTCTCTGGTCTGCGATCCTGGTGGTCGTCTGGCAGACTTGCACCACTTCCTGTTTGGTCCTGCCACAAAAAAACTGAGTTGAAATACTTACGAAGAAACTTCTAACTAAACATCAAGAAAGAAGACATTAACACATATGAATATCTATATTCTAGAAAAGGATGCATTAAACCCTAAGAAAGGAGAAGTCAACGTACGACGACGTAATTCTGTAAGAAAGAAAATATGTTTAACTTTAACTATGCCTTTCCTGAAGCATCTCGTCTGGTACCACTGTTCTGTACCTTTGGTCCGCAGACAACTGTCTCAGAAACCAGAGCAGTCATGTGTCACACAGGAAGACCAGTGGCACTGTGCCTTATGAACTACAGCTCTGACACCTCCAGGGTCCCCACACCCTGATAAGCTCCCACACGCAGGAGCTGGTCAAGCTGATGCCACCGCAAAATGGATCTCATGGTAAGGCCATTCCGATCCATTCTGACCGTTTTTCCAACTACGCGACGCCAACATTTCTTATCCACACAGAAGTTCAACACCGCAGCATCGTGCACACTTTCAGTCTAGCCAGGAACTAAATGATGCACTGGAACGGACCTCCCTCTAACCCCTAACACCTCCCCCCCCCCCCCAAAGCTACTAAAGCCTAGCCAAAGCCACCATTCTGCACCAGACCCCCTGTCCTAACAACCCACCATCCAAGGTGACAAGCCACCTGGGAGTCGAAGTTTCTGAACACCTTCTACTGTATCCCACAGAGAGATGTAGTCAAAGAAGGCACCATACACCATGGTTCCTGCTTACAGAAGACCCCCACCAATCCATGACAGACTGTGAGGCAACAGAATGTAGAGATCTCCACAAAACGTGGCAACGACAAACTGAAAATGAAACTCTTGACGCACCAAAAGAAAACGACCACTGCCAGAGAGCCTCTTCAAGACTTTCTACAGACCTCGGTACAAGCACCAAGGCGAAGTGCTGGACAATAAAACACCCTAGGTCTGAACGTTGGACACGCATATTTCAGTTCAGACCTCAACACACACGGCCAAACAGGCCTTAGTGTAAAATACCAGAGTCCCCACTCTTGTGAACCTCGGTTTAGTCTCATTCAAAGGACTGTAAGGGAGATGGAGTCAGAACCAATGTCAACTCCGAATGAAAAATCCCCCTGTACCGAAACGGCCTGGCGGAGATTCAAACCTGCAACCCCAGGATCACCAAGATTACGAGTTCGGCGCTCTACCACTGAGCTATTCAACCCTCTGATATTGTGTGGTGTGTCGTCGTGTGTTGTGTTCCGGTCTGGTGGAGATGTGGTAGTGGTGTGGTGAGGGTGGTGTGTGTGTGTGTGTGTGTGTGTGTGTGTGTGTGTGTGTGTGTGTGTGTGTGTGTGTGTGTGGTGGGGGGGGGGGGGTTGTGTTGTGGTCGGGGTGTAATTTGGGTGGGTTGTGTTGTGGTGGGGAAAAGAAGAGGGCACTGAATCCTTAAAATGAAGAAAGACTAAACACTGTGGAATAAAGAAGGCACTAAGTACTGCGGACGTTGTGGGCCTAAAGCCTGGGAAAGAAGGCATCGAACCCTGCATCTAAATACACATTTTCATTTAACGAACACTCTCACATACGGAATCAATGCCCTGATCATTGTAATTTACACCAGCAATGAGTCGGAAAAAAAACAAATGCGCTGCTTCAAATTTCTTTCTCATCATATAACTGCAGATTTGGAGGTAAAGATGCGCTGTTGTTATTCTTCACAGCTCCGCCGAAAGACCTCACAGAACTAATGAAGACTGACACCACTGTTAAATGACACACCCCTCCAGTCACACTTCTAGGAAAACAAGCTCTACATTCAATTACTAAAAGAAGTCTCAAAACCAGATCACACATATTAGCAGAGAGAAAACAGGTGTGCAGTTCAAGCTCCTTTTAGGTGATGAAAACAGACCTCCTTATCATACTACTGATTCTAAAATTAACAGAGATGCCAGACTGGATCGTACCAGGTCTTCATACACATATTCCAGATGTTCACAAAGTTTGTTTTTTGTTGTTGTCAGTGCTCTCGCTTATTTCTCAATGTTCAGTCATGAAACGTACAGACTTTTCTACCAATTTGTGAATGTCTGTGCATGTTAAAGCCAATGTATGGTGGTTTTGAGGGGCTTGGTAGTGAGAAGTATGGAATCATTGTTCTGTATATCTTTGGTCCACCAGTAATTAAAACAAAACAATAAGCAAAAGAAAGCACAAGCAAGTAAACAAAAAAGTTAAAACAAAGGATACGTCCATGTTTTAAATCCTTCTATTGGGAGATCGCTACTATGTCCATCCACTGACAGTTCCCATGACCTGACCAACTGTTAAAACTTTGACACACGCCAGTGGCAAAGATGTGAAGGGGAAACCAAACGTTATGAGAAAAGGGCCATCAGAGTTTAACATCGAAAGGTGAACAATATCTTAACATCTGTAAAATTCTTATAAAAATATTTTGTATTAATCTGCGGAAATCTTAATATCTTGCTTTAAAACATGGACAGTTAAAACCATATTTTGGTCGAAGAAATTTCGTCTACCACACAAACGAAAGAATATCTAGAGAGAGCTGGGATCTGTGGTAAATTCCAAACATTATTTCTAAAAACCCATTATTCCATCTGCAAGCAAGTCTGATTCATTCAATTCGTCAAAACTAACTAATTTTAAAAACATTGTTAGTTTGTGCTTTTTCCATATGACTATATATTGTTTTACGCTATGTATTATGGGGAACCGAGTGAAAGCTTGCTGTTTTCTGCAATGTGTGTGAGTGTGTGTGAGTGTGCGAGTGCGTGTGCGTGTGTGTGCGTGCGCGTGTACGCGCGTACACATGCTTGCCTGCCTGTCAATGCATGCAGTAATGAGCTTTTACTATGGTGACGAGATGTGCATTTAGAGGAGACGTCATAACAATATATGTGTTCTCTTTAGCTTTCACCCCCAGGTTAAAACAAACAAAAACATTCGAACAAATGGTGTGTGCGTGTGTTGCGGGTCAGGGTGGGGGTGGGGGGTGGGTGTCTGAGGGTTTCCGCTTAGTTTAAACTTCCAGTCTTGACACGTGTGGACAAGAAATCAGCTCCGTTTGTCAGCTTACCGCACGGATGCAGGTTCCCAGAGAAAAGTAAAAGCAGCAGAAAATCAAAGAGGCTCACAGTATTAAGAACAACTAGTTTTTCAACCGCCGTTTCTTCTTAGGTACGTCACACGATACACCCAGCTCAGAATGCCAGACGTTCAAGCCGACACACTGCCGACACCGCCGATTTCTTAACTGGTGCTCAAAATTAATTATCAGCTAGAACCACCTTCTTAATTTCTGCCGCCTGTTTCTTTCAGTCTACTATACTGGGCCCAATGGTAAAGTAGCGGTGGAATGGGTCGACCTAAAATACACTTTTTATCATGCAACTCGTAGGAATTTGGGTCCGGCCGGTGCAGTTCTCTTCTGCCATTTGATCGTCGAGCCAGAAATAATCACCTGCGTACCAGCAGACCTGATCTTTAGCTCATGATGCTAAATGCAGACAAAGCCTCTCGCCATGCCAAGGCATGCCAAGAAATGCTTTTAAAGCACAAAATAGTTTGGAATTGTTACTTATCATCGAATGTCAGATGAATACTCTGATCAGGGTCACACACAGCTACAGAGGAAAACTGAAACTATGCAGGACCCTTAAAGGCAATGCAAACTGTACCTCGTGTCTTAAAATTTTGTCTTTCCCACCCAATGGTCTACGCTAAATGCTGTCCGTAAGGTAGAAAAACGCACATGAAAGAGGCACAATACAATAAAATTTTTCGGAGATCCTGTTCTGCCATATCTCAGACATATTTCATTGTTCAAGAAAACTGAAATATATTTTTTTTCTAATCCATGCGTATAGAAGTCGAAAGACATATCCCATTCCTTGGTAAGGAAACCCCCCAGCATAGATAATGGGACGTTCGAATTTTAAGAAATGATACAAAACGAGACCAGACGGTTTGGGTCAATTTCTGAATTTCGGATCTCTCTCTCTCTCTCTCTCTCTCTCTCTCTCTCTCTCTCTCGTGCGTGCGTGCGTGCATGTGTGAGTGCACACGCGCGCGCTTGTGTGCAGATATCATATTAAAAAAAATCATGACCAATGGCGCGTATGGCTGTGTGTGGCTCTCATATCCCTTCACTTCCAGCCATCTGTGAGGATCGCACTAAAACTTCAACAGTGCTGTGTTAAAGTTGTGCATCACAGAACTGGGAGCAGTACTTTTGATAAAGTAAAAAAGAAGAAAGAAAACATAACCATGAGCCTTTTGGTGTCATTTGTTTGATAAACTCACTCACAGACACTGGCGCCCACATACACTGCAGAGCGGACGAACGACAGGGGAGGGGAAGGGAGGGGGCAGAGGGGGGTTCTGAATTTCCCTCCCCTGGATGGTCAAAATTGCATTTTCGCCATGTTGCCCCTCTCCCTTTCCCCCATTCCCTACCCTGGGGAGGGACCCCCAGACCCGCTCTGAAAAGCCACTTCTGATGTGTGAATTATCCAAGGGGTGGCGTTTCTTTCGTAAACGGAGACGCCACTACCACCACCACCACCCTCACTTTAACAACAACAAAAAAGGACAGAAGAGGCCCCTGTCCCCCCCCCCCCCCCCGACTACCACATCTCCCTCTCGATTTAAAAGTAGTTTGGAAAAGAACACTCAACCATTCCCGAGCCCTTCTCCACCCATACCTCAGCTCTTACCAAATTTCCGCCGTAATTGCTCTACTTGTAGTTTCGATTCATGCTGATGCCTGGGCACGTTTTCTCCCTTCTCCCACTGAGGGAGGTGGACCCCCCAAACCTCACGCTCACCTCTCTGGAACCCCCCTTCTCTTTTAATTGATCCGGCTCTACACACACACACACACACACACACACACACACACACACACACACACACACACGCATACGCACACGCACACGCACACACACACACACACACACACACACACACACACACACACACACACCGCTCAGTTCGCACCTGCATCTTTGTCTAGGAGGTTCTCTTGTGTTGTCGGCTCTGGTCCTGGCGGAGGTCTCTGCGGGCGGCAGTGCTCCCTCCTCCCAGCGGTCCTCTCTCCCCTGGCATGTCCTCTCCTTTCTGGTGCCTGTCGCTCTTCGTAGCCGTCATCCTGGTTCCCTGTCTGGAATAAAAATCCCTCCATGATTTCTTTTTCTCGCTCATATCCCATCGTTTAAGCAATCGTGAAAACGTACAATTTTTGTTTCAGTTTGTACAAGTGAAGTGACATATTGATTTTATGAATGAGACCTACCTTACGCAACAAAATGTTTAGAATGGAATCTAATCCGAAATTGTCCTAATCCGAAATTGTCCTAATTGTTATGTTTTTGCCTGAAGAAGACCCAAGAGGTCGAAATGCATTGTGTCTTGTCCTGTACTTTGTTGGTCTATGTCCTTGGCGGTTACTAATCCCCTCTCTTTCTAAATTTTGCTTCATTTTCCGCCCTCAGTCACTCCGTTTTGGAACCTATTTGTTGATCTTTCTGTCGAGAGCTTGTCTTCTTTTACGGGAGTAAATGTGGATGTAGCCAATTCTTCAAGGCTTTAGGCTTATTTGTGCGAGTTGTCTCCTAATTTCTTTTTCAGAATGATCTGGTGTCTGGGGCAGAACAGGATATGGACATGCGAGCACGTTGAATGTCTCTCCGCCTGTACAAAGTACCTTAAGGAAATCGCCCTCACACTGACCTCTTCAAGTCTAATCAGCCACTGCAGAGGGGTGCCGTAGTTAGAGCATTTGCCCGCGGAGGCGACGGTTGTGAGTTCGAACTACACATGGGGTCGGATTTTTTCGACTCGAAAACCCTCTGTACGCAGCAGTAAACGGATACCCGGTTCACTTTAGAGAAGGTTAGAGACGGTGAAAGACCAAAGATAGGCTCCACCTTCCAACATGCCATGCCATAGACACGGTGAATCTCTGACTGTTCACTGCCCCTATGGTCGAAAGTCTATGAGAACTTTAGACCTTTTATTGGCGCAGTGCGGTGGTTAGTGTCGGGAGTCGCAGGCTGGGAGGTCGTAGGTTCGAGTCCCGTCAGAGGCGTTATCTCCCCCCCCCCCCCCACACACACACACACACATAACCCAGGCCGGATCTAGTCTAAAGTGAGTGGGTTTTTTTTCTTATCTCAAACAGAAAGACTAGTCCACAGAATCCTATTTCATTCACTTAATGGATAACTGGTACTGAAACCCAGCAAGACACTTGGATGCTCAAAAGGGAATCTGTGATCTGGAATAGAGACAATTTGACCCACACATTTAGATGTGTTCTTTTTGCTTGTTTGTGGATGCAGGTTTTTTTTTTCAATAACTTGTTCAGGGGTAGACCAAGTACTGGCAAAACATAATTAAACAGCTAGTCAGTGCATGGTCAGTTAGAAGTCAAGTATTTATTCCCAGTTCTCTCTCAAGCTCCTTTTTGTACTCCCAGTTCTTATAGAACAGGGAGTACTTTAGAATGGGAACGAAGAAATGCTGTCTGTATGTCTGTGTGTCTGTCTGTCTGTGTGTCCATGGTCAAAATGTGTTCCACTCGCTCCAGACAAAACTACTGGGCCGATCTTTCTGAAAATGTGTAGGTATGCTCATTATGGGCCACGGATGATGCCCGATGTTTTAGTTTACCGCTATAGCCGTTACTAACGGCTGTAACGGCCTGTAACGGTTTTTCTTCTTTACGGAATATCTCAGAAAGTACTTGGCCGATCTTTGTAAAAATGAGCAGGTACGTTCATTATGGGTCACAGATGATGCCCGATGTTTTAGTTTACCCCGTTATAGCCGTTACTAACAGCTGTAACAGCCTGTAACGGTTTTTCTTCTTTATGGATTATCTCAGAAAGTACGAGGCCGATCTTTCTGTAAATTTCTATGTATGTTCATTAATGGTCACGGATGTTGCCCGATGTTTTAATTTACCCCGTTATAGCCGTTACTAACGGCTGTAACGGCCTGCAACGGTTTATCTTCTTTATGGAATATCTCAGAAAGTACTAGGCCGATCTTTCTGAAAATTTGTAGGTATGTTCATTATGGGTCACGAATAATGAGCGATGTTTTAGTTTACCTTTACAGCCGTTACTAACGGCTGTAACGGTCTGTAACGGTTTTTCCTCTTTATGGCATATCTCAGAAAATACTTGGCCGATCTTTGTGAAAATTAGCAGGTATGTTCATTATGGGTCACGGATGATGTCTGATGTTTTAGTTTGCCCCGTTGTGGCCGTTACTAACGGTTGTAACGGAGAGAACTATAAAATCTTCGTTCTAGCTCACCCGCCCTCAACCAGTTTCGGGCGGTTGCCCTAGAACGAAGATTTTATAGTTCTCTGCTAAGTAAGACTTAAAAAAAACATTTACAAACATACATAATGTGTAGGATTATCTGTTTTTAACACTAATTTAGAAAACTTTTGAGACTTAAGTTTTTGCTTAATCCTTCGTTTTTCTTGATCGTCTTCAATAACATCATTTTCTTTCATACATTCATCAAATGCGTCTCTGTCTTTCACGTGAAATAAAACTACAGTCTTTAATTGTTCTCTAAAGTCTTTTAAAACTGAGTTATATTTTTGACATAAAATCCACACACTTATCCCAGCATGTCTTCCACTGAAAGCCAGTTTTGACAAAGCGTTTCTTTTTTTGACTATATCCTTTTCTGCTGAACAATCATCTATAATAAATAATGTCTGAGTTCCTTCAAACTGTCTAAAGAAATGTTCTAAACACTCACTCAGTTTATTGCTAGGATCAACTAAATAGATTTCATCATCCGTCCATATAAACCTTCTATCGTGATATGCTTTGTTCCACTTTAATGTTGGACAGAAAATTACAATATGATCAAAATTATAACTATAAACTGTTTGTAATAGGTCGAGGACAAATATTGTTTTTCCACAACCAGTCTGTCCACAAATCAATGAACAATGAGGGGTTTTTGTCATAAAGTTTAACTGCTCCATAGTTTTAAAACAGAATTTAATCTAATCCAGTTATTGTTTTTATCATACTCTCTGTCAAAACTTGTTCAGTATAATAAAAACCTATAAGGTCCAAATGTGTAAGATTAATCCAGTTTAGTTCTGTAAGATCGTTTCTATTTAGACTAATATCAATTTTGTTGCTTGTTGTTATGACCTTAATATCCTCGCCATTGTAAAGAACAACAACAGTAACTTTAAGTTTGTCAACGTCTAAGTTATGCCAGCTAATAAGAATTCCTTTCATAAGATTGTCACTGACGCCCAGAGCTCCATTTCTCGCCTCATCTTTTAAGACAGAAATTTTAAATATCATTGTGAACGTGTCTCCTAATTTTGTGCGTGGAATGAACTGTAATTTTGTAGAAGCTTTTTTTAAAACCGATTCTCTTCTGTGGAGGATGTACTGTTTGTCCCCAAACGGCTTTATTTCGATCTCTTTCCGACTGTTGTCCTCTGGCATAAGACTTACATGTAAAGGGCCAGAGTTCAATGCTTTTCTGAAACTTTTTTGACGGTCAAAAAATGTAAATGGGCTTAAGAATTCAAATTTTATGTCCCATTCTAAATATGGTTCTAAGTGCCATTTGTTGTCAGTTTTTCGAACTATTTTATATTCATACTGACCTGTATTATTTGCTTCTAGATTGCGTAGTTGTTCTAGTTTAGGAAACCTTTTGTTGTCGTCAACCTCTTTGCGTTTATAATAACCATCTTTAGTGTACTCAAAACCATACAAAGTGCCTATCTCACCGTTCTGTTCAAAGTCCTCAACGTCTGCAAGGTCTTTTAATTCTAAAGTTACACACCTCTCAGGCGCTAATGTAACTCCTGATTCTTCTGGCCCACGAGACATTATTTTTTAGTACACCTTATTATTTTATTTCTAAAACAATGTGCAGGTTATCACATTTCACGACTTTCCCTGTTTTATCTGTGATCTTTATATTAAATGATCTGACCCTCCCACAAGCTAATTTTTTAAACTGTAAATTAGGGAATTGTATAATTTCATAATCGCAATATGCAGCTTCCCTGATGGAAGAGCTCTTAAAACAGTTGAGGGCCTTCCATCATATAAGTTTTCATCAGTGCTCAGCTCGTCCAAATGAACATAGAGTAATGAATGTAATGCAAGATCGAGCGGATATTCTCCCTCATAAGTAGTTTCGTCTGGTGTAACTATAAATCTATGACTGGCTTCATCGCCAGTTGCAAAGCCTAACATTTTAGCTAGCTCTACATCAAAAAGGTATTGGTCTACTTCTTTTCCAGGTTTGAATGTCAACATTATTTTCAAATTTGCATTGTTAAGTTTGAGAGTAATGTCGAAGTTACTCATTGCTTCTTTTAGCGAGCAAAACCCGTGATAACCATCAGGTATGGTTAACTGGCTAACGTTGCCTCCTCCATTATCAAATTTTGTAATCGTATTATTCTTCTTGGATTCAGTTATATTAAACCATACGACTTTGTAAAAAATTTCATGGAGTGCAACCCTTCGGGTTCCGCAGTTATTATCAATAGCATACTCTAAAAACGAAGGACTGTCTTGAGTTGTTATTGTTACAAACATTTTTAAAACAAATTTAAAAATGAGTGCATTCAAATATACTAATGCAAAATATTCTGTTGGACCTCACTACAGTCCTAAAGATATAACAACTGATACCCTCGACATTTCTGTGACTCAGACTGACGCCTTTCAAGTAAAGGTTAGTACTCCATTGAACAGATATCTTAACCCTCCTATTAAAAACGACTACATCCCGAAAGTGTGGTTCAGTCATCCGATGCAGTTTTATCAGAACCAGTTAAACTTTGCTGTGTTTTGTGCATCAACTGGGTGTGGAGTATCGTATGCTGATCATTTAAATCATCCTGTTCCTTTGGTGAGGTCAGTGTATAGATTTCATTTTTATTACACCTTCAGACGTATTTTATCTGAACTGCAAGCGCCATTACCAAATGACAAAACGTTTAATCCATTCAGCAACAGAATAGATTACAAGGCTTTTGAAAGGATCTGTAACGAATTTGATATTGACCCAAAGACAGACTTTAGACAAAAGTTGGATCTTAATCATGGTTTAGGCACCCTTTATTTTTGGGGCGTGCACAGAAAGTATAACTATGATTGGGATCCTCCTTACACATCTTTTTCTTCAGGCACAACTGTTCACCTCGGGTCCATAGAGCAAGAGCATAAAACAGCATGGACAACATTTATTTTGGATACTTCTAAGGGCCTAACTAGAGCGGGAATAGAACGAATAAACGACTCCATTCGTACTTATGTTTGGTGTTTGCTAGGTTCGCAAGCACAAACGAGATCAAACATAATTGATCCTTCTACTGGCTTTGACGCCCCAAAACAGTATTTAGCAAATTTAGAGGATTCTATTAATTCTGCAATTGATTTGCCTTCAAGTATTAAAAGGTACCAAAATGTTTTGCAATACGCAAGATCGAAAGTAGACTTTGCTGTCGGCACTGGTTTATACATGCTGCCTTCTGACCTCAGACTTCAGATAGGAACAATAATAAACTATAATAATGAAATCCTTGTGGCTGGCAATGAAGAGAAGGTCGGAAAAAACGACATAAATTCTAAGCCAGCAATAGCAATAAAAAAAGAAGTCCCAATCCCCCCTCAAAACCCATCCAATCCCCAAGGCCCAAAGCCCAAAGGCCATTGAAGACGCGGACTTTGTTCGTGATGACCATGAATATGAAAAGACGGCACTTGTTATTGGATTAACTGCCCTAGGATTACTTGGTCTTTATCTTACTATAAAGTAACCCAACTATTAAGACAACTAATGCCCATAAGTGCTCAGCCATAAAGCCAACTACTTGCGGCATACAAAAGCCAGCTAACGATCCCCCCTATTGCCTTACTGGCTAATTTTTTTAGTAAGTTTGCAAGGTGATCGAGTTGTTTTTTTACCCATGATTTATCTGACGACGGAGTTGGCGGGCCTGGTGGCACTGCCCCCCCACCACCGCCGCCTGTAATAGCCATCACCAGTGTACTTATTGCAAATCCTAAGGCAGTTATAACACTTGCTAATGTGACACCTTGCTCTCTAAACAGTGTTCTTATTCGTTCTGCTAACGTTGTGTCTTCATATAAAATTCTTTGGATAGTTTCTCTTATTCTGCTCACTTGAGTTCGTAATTGTTCTCGGTTAGTAGACAGCACTTCTAGTCTTGCTGATCTCTCTTGTTCAAGATCTTTTAGTCTTTGTGTTATTCTTTCTTTAACACCAGGTCCTAAGTTGTGGTCATCAGCCTCAACTAGTTTTTCTTTTTCTCTTTTTATATGCTCATCTAGTTCACCCAGTTTTGCTAAATTGTTTGTTAATTCGCCTCTGATGCTTCTCAAAGCATGATCAAGGGCCGTTATTTCTCTCATAGGTAGCGGCGGATCGTGCATAGTTTTTAATACTGTTTCTTCTGAAAAACTGGTTTCTGCTTCTATTATTTTGTCTGCTGTTGGGCTTAAATCTTTAAGGGGTATGTTTTGAATTTGGTTATCTGTTGGGAGTTTTTGTAGTGTGTTTTGAAGTTTAGCAACTGCTTCCCTATCTAATTTTGGTTTAGTAATGCCAAGGCGATTTTGATCGCGCACACTGAGTCTTTGTCTAATTGTACTCTTAGCTAAAAACTTTAATGGGTCTGGTTTAGTTGTAAGCTGAACAAGTTGCCCTTGGTCGTTTCTCACAGACAAATGGCCATCTTTTAATTCAAAATCAGGGTCTATAAATTCGGGAGGTTCTAGGCCTAAACTTTTGTAAAATGCTTCAGCCCTTTCTTCTGTTAATTCACGCTGCACTGAGCGCGATGGTTGTGTCAAAGGAGTCATTTCACTCATGTCGTCTCCAGGATCAAAAACATCATAATCTTCTTCTGCCATGTTTTTAAATAATTAACTTTTTATTTTGTTTTATAAAAATATGTCACAAGCATATGGCTCGATTCTTGACCCGCATAGAAGACTGAAAGAGCCCTTTGGCGTGAAGGGAAATAAACAGAATATTATTGTTCCAAATAATCCATCTACTATTGATTCAGATCAAATTCTTACTGTTAAATTTCCAGACCTAGGAGCAGATGAAGTGATTGTGCCGGGATCTGCACGGCTTACTTTTAAAATAGAACTTGATTCAGCAACAGACGTAAACAGGACAGTTGTACAGAATCTGGGACGGGCAATCGTTAAGAAAATTTCTATAAAACTTGAGGGGCAAGAAATATTTTCTTTACACAATGCAGACATATTTCTAATCTATTCTGATCTATGGCTAACCGATAATGAAAGGGCCGATCTTGCGTTTCAAGGAATCGAAAATAACGAAGCACTAAAACACAGAATAGACGCCGAAGACGCTAAAGCCGGCAACAAGTATGAAGCTGTAAGTTTTGCTTATGGAAATCGCTTTTCCATACCCTTAGATTTTGAGTTGTTAAAAGCGCATGCGCCATACTTTCAAGGAGCATTAAAAGACAGATTGTCATATGAACTAACTTTTAATGAATACAAACGTGTCATTAAATCTACAGACACTGATTCCAAGTACAGCATTTTCGACATCTCGTTAGAGTTTGACATTGTTAGCAACCCTAACTTAGCAAGGCTGATTGAGCAACAATATCAGTCAAAATTAGCAATATATTACGAAAGAGTGATTCATCATTCAAAATATCCTAAAAGCAGAGCAGACACTATATGGAATTTTAGTTTTAGCGCCGCAGCACGATCCCTTAAAGGTATTTTATTGCTGTGTGAAGATGATAAAGAACCATACCAAAGACAAAGTGAAAAGTTTATCAATCCTAAAATAACGAAAGTACAATGTTCAATTGAGGGTAGTCCTAACCAAGTCTACGGTAGCGGGCTTAAACCTTATCATCATTTTGATGAAATAAGAAAATTGTTTGGAGGCGGGAGGTCTAGAAGTCCAACAGTAGACCTTGTGTCTAAAGATCTACACCTTCACAGTGTTAGACTTGATGAATATTTAACAACGAAATACGGTTTATGGATTGACCTAAGGTCAACAGAGGATAATCAGTTGCATGGGAGTGGGAGAACAGTTAAAGACGTAATAAACATTCAAATTGATAAAGAAAAAGAGAGTGATAAACCACTTAATGTACATTTGTTTTTAATATATGATGCGCAGCTGAATATTCAAGATAACAGATTAAAAGATATCCAATACTAAATTATTTTTATTTTAAAAAAGCATGTCTGTTACGACTTATCCAAAAGTGCCCAAAGAAGAGATAGTAGGCAATTCTGTTGCTGTAGACATAAAAACTTTCAGATTAACAAACATAACACAAATGCAAACCCAACTAGAGCAGGACCTTTCAAAATACAGTAAAACCAAACGAAGGTATTCTGCTGTCTTTAATGCTGTTACATATGTTAATACTGGAGCATCGACTATTAGTGCTTTAACAGCAGGAACAAGTGTAGGTCTCTTAGCAACAGGCGTAGGTGCACCGGTAGCTATACCTCTAGGTGGTGTGTCTTTAACTCTTGGTTTATGCTCAATAGCTGTAAGTGCTGCCAGCAAAAAAATAAAAACTAAACTCCAAAAGCACACAGCTATAGTTCAACTAATAACAGCTAAACTTAGTTCCTTCAAACTGACAATAAATAAAGCACTTGCTGACTCAAACATCACGGATGAAGAATTTAGTCGCCTACAGGCTGATTTTGAGGACTAGAAAAGACAAAAGTTTGATCTTCAAAGAAAGGCAAGGGCAACTTTTTCTCAACAACCAGACACCGACCAGATAAAAAAGGAATGTTTAAAAAAAGTAAACGAAACATTAAACTCTGTTCTAAACAGCTCACATTAACAACCCCAAAGGGCGTTTATACTTTAGTTTATGAGTGCAAGCACAAAAAGACCGTTGATATTGATTCTGATTAAGTATTTTTTTTTAATTTAAATAAATATTTTGAGTTAGAAAAGAAACTCAGCATGGATAAGATATATGAAGGTTCAGATGAATTGTTTGAAGCAATGCTCGAGGAAGAGCGTTTGTCAAAAGCTTTAAATGAGGTCGTTTTAGAAGTTATTGATCCAACAAACGTGCGGGAAAGCGTTGTACATGCTATTTCTCAAGTTCCAAGTAAACTAACAATAAACCCTCCAGTTAAAGTAAGGTTAGTTGTTTTAATCGACTATATAACAATAAACGAAGAAAATCTAGAAGTCTGGGTCTCAACTAAACAGCAGACTATTCTTTCTCATAATGACTTAACACCTGGTTGGGCAGACCAGCTGCTTATACAGTTTAATGAAGCCTCTGAAGCAGCTAAAATGAGAGGCTCTGGTTGGTCAGAGGGTGAAGTCTTAGAGATCAGATTAAAACAGGCTAAGTATGAGCCGATTGTAGGCAAGTCTTACATTCCACTGCCTCCAACATTAGTTGCAAAAAGAGCAGTTCTGAACATAAAGAATACAGACAACAAATGTTTCATGTGGTGCGTTCTTGCTAGGCTGCATGTACTCCGCAAAAACGCAGAGAGAGAGTATCTAACTATCAACCTTACATCAATGATCTTAATTTCAGTGGAATATCCTTTCCTGTTAGCTTAGACAAAATTGATCAGTTTGAAGAACAGAATCACCCAATAACTGTTAACGTATACACATGGTCTGAGGAAACAAATTTGGTGCCTATCAGAGTGTCTAAGAATAGTCCGTCGATTGGTGAACCAGACAAAAATCATGTAGACTTACTCCTGATGTCTTCACTGGCAGGGCTACCGCACTACACATTGATACGAACAATGAGTAGATTATTGGCGCATACTACAACAGATCATGGCAAACAAGAATTCTGCAGAAAATGTTTAACAAGAATTCCATCTGTTCAAGCCGCGAGTGAACATAAGAAACATTGTATTAGCCCAGTTGACTGTGATACAGAACTAATTACGCCCGGAGAAGGCAGTAAAGTTAGTTTTAAGAACTGGAAACGGTTGCAAACTAGTCCATATGTTGTTTACGCAGACTTCGAATCACTCATTGTTCCTTATGAAGGACCAACCCCACAGAAACTTCCTAAAACAGTCTTAATGAGTAATCATCAGATTTGCTCATTTGCCTTCATCATTGTTAGGTCGGATGGCGCCCATT
>JAMYXO010004588.1:0-2500 GCA_033310375.1 Conus canariensis | reverse complement strand
GTACCTACCAGCAATAACAACGATGATCAACGCCCTCAGCATGTCTGATATCATACACAGAGACTGCACACAACTCGAATTATTTCAAGTTCTGTCAAGCTCGGGAACTTTTAACGGAAATGTATTTGTGCAAACGGCATTCAGCGAGAACCATAGGCATAAAAAAATCTACATCCAAGCACCAATGGGAAAAAAAAAACTCATGAAAGAGAACTCGTGTCTGTCGTCTGCTTCGCTCAAGTATATCGTACCACGTGATCTTGCAGGGCACATGAAAACGCAACCTTTGTTGCTGAAGAGCTCACTGCAAATGGGTGCACTGACATGTGAACAACCTTGCTGTGAAAGAACTTTTTTAACTGGTCCTTTTCTATATCTAAGCTTCGGCAGGGACCTTTTTTTCAAACCCCGAGGCCTTTCCCACGTGAGTGCTGTCATCGCTGACCTCACCGGCTGGGTGCTGAAGTGTGAGGTGGCGTGCGGGGACTGATGACAGGTTATTTTTCCCGTGGTGTGGTTTAGGCTTGCTGAGTGAGTCAACCATTGCAGTCATGTTCTGGCTCGCCTCGTGCACGAGTGCGAACGACCTTTGTGTGTGTGTGTGTGTGTGTGTGTTGTGTGTGTGTGTGTGTGCGCGCGCGCGCGCGCGCACCTGTGTGTGTATATTTGTATGCTAGTTGCATATGAGTGTTAAAAAAGTGCTTGATACGAGTGAGTGTGTGTGTCTTGCCACACGCATCTTAAAAAATACGATAAAACTGTGTGTGTGTGTTTGTGTGTGTGTGTGCGCGCGCGCGTGTTTATTTTCGCTTGTTCTTTTCTTGTATCAATATTGTTGACTTTTTTTTCTTGTCGCATTCTCATTTACCTTTTATTCTTCCTTCCAGTCGAAACGTTTTAAAAAACCAAAATTCTCACTAAGCTCAACGTGTTTTTTTTTGTTGTTGTTGTAGGCTATATTTGTTGTTGTTGTTGTTGTTTTTTCTCCTGAATTTGTCATTGTACTTTTTTCTCAGTTCTCTCCATCAGAATTTTTTTGTCCGTAGAGGGGGTATCTTTAAAAAGAGAGGGGGGGGGGGGGGGAGCGAGAGAGAGAGAGAGAGAGAGAGAGAGAGAGAGAGAGAGAGAGAGAGAGAGAGAACCTCGCTGAATTTGATGGCATAATTTTTAGATGGTATTGGTATGTTTATAAACGTTCACGTTTTTAATATATCATGATCTCTGAGCGATTTTAGAGTAATTCATCCATTTTGAGACTCTATACGACCACCACCATCACCAAAAAAAAAAAAAAAAAAGAAGAAAAAAGGGAGGGGTGTGTGTAAATAGATTACATGGCCACAAAAAAGTTCGGTAGGCTTGCATATTTTTTTCTTTTACCTTCGTAATGGTTAACACTCGAGACACCTGAAACTCTGTGATGCATAGTTCACTCTTTTGTTTGCACTTTACCATCAGTCAAGCACATGCACTGTGTCTTCATATGTTGTGCGTGCAGCAGCTTAGCCTCAGCAAAAGATGCCCTTTTTTGTGGTAGAGACCGCATGAAAATTACCTCTCTTGTAGGTGTTAAAGGACATATTCGAAAGATCAGACAGCGAACAAGTCATTCTCTATAGCAGTCACGGGTTTTTTTTTTTTTTCGTTTTTTTTTCTGGAAAAGGGGGGAGGGAGACGTCTTTGTTTGGTTGCATGGCTGGATGTTTATTTTGATACATGGCTCATTGTTTGTAACACACTGATACAGATTGCGGCGTTGCAGCTCAAATCCAAATGTACACACAAAACAAAGTGGGAAGTAACGCTCATTCAATACACAGTGCAGAACAAACATGTGAATTTTTGACATGTAACTTCTTTAGATGTCACAATCAAGAGCCACAAAAATGCGCAAATCCATTTTCCCCAGCTAAAAGCATCATGGGAGAACTGTTCTGTGCCTTTTTATGTCTGCTCTTTGTAACGTCTGAAGCGGACTTTCTTTGCCCCAAATCCACTCTTCTCTTTTACATTGTGTATAAAATGAACTTCAATGTTCACTCTGTTTTATGCATTTATTGGTGTCCCCCCCCCCCCCACCTCGTTATTAATTTAAACAATAGCTGATCATCAAAATGATTTTCAAGGCATCCTAACTTCAGCAAGATTCCTTCTTTTTCGGGAAGTCTCATGTAGACATTACTTTTGACCGCACACTAACACAGCAGCTTCCAAATTACGTCAAAGGCTGCAATGTCACACAGAAATGTTGTTTCACTTCAGCAATGTCCTACGTTCTTAGGCAGGACACAAGCAACTGACGGCATAAAGCACTTACATATTGCAACAATATCAGATAACCACCAACCTATCAAACACATTACATTTGCACATGCGGATGCCCCACGCACACTCGGGATTGTGTCCATTTGGAATGCGTGCCTTTGCAAAATTGAAACTGAGATCATTCTCTCCGCCAGTCGGGGGGGGGGGGGGGGGGGGGGGGGGGGGGGAGGGGGTG
>JAMYXO010004587.1:5000-17165 GCA_033310375.1 Conus canariensis | reverse complement strand
TGCTTTGTTCCATTTAAGTGTCGGACAGAAAATTACAATATGATCAAAATTATAACGATAAACTGTTTGTAATAGGTCGAGGACAAATATTGTTTTTCCACAACCAGTCTGTCCACAAATCAATGAACAATGAGGGGTTTTTATCATAAAGTTTAACATTGACACCAAAGTCGTCTGCTCCATAGTTTTAAAACAGAATTTAATCTAATCCAGTTATTGTTTTTATCATACTCTCTGTCAAAACTTGTTCAGTATAATAAAACCCTATAAGGCCCAAATGTGTAAGATTAATCCAGTTCAGTTCTGTAAGATCGTTTCTATTTAAACTAATATCAATTTTGTTGCTTGTTGTTATGACCTTAATATCCTCGCCATTGTAAAGAACGACGACAGTAACTTTAAGTTTGTCAACGTCTAAGTTTTGCCAGCTAATAAGAATTCCTTCCATAAGGTTGTCACTGACACCCACAGCTCCATTTCTCGCCTTATCTTTTAAGACAGAAATTTTAAATATCATTGTGAACGTGTCTCCTAATTTTGTGCGTGGAATGAACTGTAATTTTGTAGAAGCTTTCTTTAAAACCGATTCTCTTCTGTGGAGGATGTACTGTTTGTCCCCAAACGGCTTTATTTCGATCTCTTTCCGACTGTTGTCCTCTGGCATAAGACTTACATGTAAAGGGCCAGAGTTCAATGCTTTTCTGAAACTTTTTTGGCGGTCGAAAAATGTAAATGGGCTTAAGAATTCAAATTTTATGTCCCATTCTAAATATGGTTCTAAGTGCCATTTGTTGTCAGTTTTTCGAACTATTTTATATTCATACTGACCTGTATTATTTGCTTCTAGATTGCGTAGTTGTTCTAGTTTAGGAAACCTTTTGTTGTCGTCAACCTCTTTGCGCTTATAATAACCATCTTTAGTGTACTCAAAACCATATAAAGTGCCTATCTCACCGTTTTGTTCAAAGTCCTCAACGTCTGCAAGGTCTTTTAATTCTAAAGTTACACACCTCTCAGGCGCTAATGTAACCCCCGAATCGTCTGGTCCACGTGACATTTTTTAAAACAACGTATTATTTTATTTCTAAAACAATGTGCAGGTTATCACATTTCACGACTTTCCCTGTTTTATCTGTGATCTTTATATTAAATGATCTGACCCTCCCACAAGCTAATTTTTTAAACTGTAAATTAGGGAATTGTATAATTTCATAATCGCAATATGCAGCTTTCCCTGATGGAAGAGCTCTTAAAACAGTTGAGGGCCTTCCATCATATAAGTTTTCATCAGTGCTCAGCTCGTCCAAATGAACATAGAGTAATGAATGTAATGCAAGATCGAGCGGATATTCTCCCTCATAAGTAGTTTTGTCTGGTGTAACTATAAATCTATGAAAGGCATGAAAGCCATGATTGCCAGTTGCAAAGCCTAACATTTTAGCTAGCTCTACATCAAAAAGGTAACCTCCTACTTCTTTTTCAGGTTTGAATGTCAACATTATTTTCAAATTTGCATTGTTAAGTTTGAGAGTAATGTCGAAGTTACTCATTGCTTCTTTTAGCGAGCAAAACCCGTAATAACCATCAGGTATGGTTAACTGGCTAATTATGTCTCCACCAAGGTCAAGTTTTTGAATTACATTATTCTTCTTGGATTGACTTATATTAAACCATACGACTTTGTAAAAAATTTCATGGAGTGCAACCCTTCGGGTTCCGCATTTATTATCAATAGCATACTCTAAAAACGAAGGACTGCCTTGAGTTGTTATTGTTACAAACATTTTTAAAACAAATTTAAAAATGAGTGCATTCAAATATACTAATGCAAAATATTCTGTTGGGCCGCACTACAGTCCTAAAGATATAACAACTGATACTCTCGACATTTCTGTGACTCAGACTGACGCCTTTCAAGTAAAGGTTAGTACTCCATTAAACAGATATCTTAACCCTCCTATTAAAAAAGACCACATCCCGAAAGTGTGGTTTAGTCATCCGATGCAGTTTTATCAGAACCAGTTAAACTTTGCTGTGTTTTGTGCATCAACTGGGTGTGGAGTGTCGTATGCGGATCATTTAAATCATCCTGATCCTTTGGTGAGGTCAGTGTATAGATTTCATTTTTATTACACCTTCAGACGTATTTTATCTGAACTGCAAGCACCATTACCAAATGACAAAACGTTTAATCCATTCAGCAACAGAATAGATTACAAGGCTTTTGAAAGGATCTGTAACGAATTTGATATTGACCCAAAGACATACTTTAGACAAAAGTTGGATCGCAATTATGGTTTAGGTACCCTTTATTATTGGGGCGTGCACAGAAAGTATAACTATGATTGGAATCCTCCTTACACATCTTTCTCTTCAGGCACAACTGTTCACCTCGGGTCCATAGAGCAAGAGCATAAAACAGCATGGACAACATTTATTTTGGATACTTCTAAGGGTCTAACAAAAGCGGGAATAGAACGAATAAACGACTCTATTCGTACTTATGTTTGGTGTTTGCTAGGTTCGCAAGCACAAACGAGATCAAACATAACTGATCCTTCTACTGGCTTTGACGCCCAAAAACAGTATTTAGCAAATTTAGAGGATTCTATTAATTCTGCAATTGATTTGCCTTCAAGTATTAAAAGGTACCAAAATGTTTTGCAATACGCAAGATCGAAAGTAGACTTTGCTGTCGGCACTGGTTTATACATGCTGCCTTCTGACCTCAGGCTCCAGGTAGGAACAATAATAAACTATAATAATGAAATCCTTGTTGCAGGAAATGAACAGAAGGTTGGACAAAACGACATAAATTCTGAGCCAGTACAAACAATAAAAAAAGAAGTCCCCTCAAAACCCCATCCAATCCCCAAGGCCCAAAGCCCAAAGGCCATTGAAGACGCGCGTGATGACCATGAATATGAAAAGACGGCACTTGTTATTGGATTAACTGCCCTAGGATTACTTGGTCTTTATCTTACTAAAGAGTAACCCAACTATTAAGACAACTAATGCCCATAAGTGCTCAGCCATAAAGCCAACTACTTTACTTGCGGCAGACAAAAGCCAGCTAACGATCCCTCCTATTATACCAGGCAAAGAGTCTATTGCCTTACTGGCTAATTTTTTTAGTAAGTTTGCAAGATGATCGAGTTGTTTTTTTACCCATGATTTATCTGACGACGGAGTTGGCGGGCCTGGTGGCACTGCTCCCCCACCACCGCCGCCTGTAATAGCCAACACCAGTGTACTTATTGCAAATCCTAAGGCTGTTATAACACTTGCTAATGTGACACCTTGCTCTCTAAACAGTGTTCTTATTCGTTCTGCTAACGTTGTGTCTTCATATAAAATTCTTTGGATAGTTTCTCTTATTCTGCTCACTTAAGTTCGTAATTGTTCTCGGTTAGTAGACAGCACTTCTAGTCTTGCTGATCTCTCTTGTTCAAGATCTTTTAGTCTTTGTGTTATTCTTTCTTTAACACCAGGTCCTAAGTTGTGGTCATCAGCCTCAACTAGTTTTTCTTTTTCTCTTTTTATATGCTCATCTAGTTCACCCAGTTTTGCTAAATTGTTTGTTAATTCGCCTCTGATGCTTTTCAAAGCATGATCAAGGGCCGTTATTTCTCTCATAGGTAGCGGCGGATCGTGCATAGTTTTTAATACTGTTTCTTCTGAAAAACTGGTTTCTATTATTTCGTCTGCTGTTGGGCTTAAATCTTTAAGGGGTATGTTTTGTATTTGGTTATCTGTTGGGAGTTCTTGTAGTGTGTTTTGAAGTTTAGCAACTGCCTCACTGTCTAATCTTCGCGGTTTAGCAATGCCAAGGCGATTTTGATCGCTCACACTGAGCCTTTGTCTAATTGTAGTCTTTGCTAAAAACTTTGATGGGTCTGGTTTAGTTGTAAGCTGAACAAGTTGTCCTTGCTCGTTTTTCACAAACAAATGGTCATCTTTTGTTTCAAAATCATTAGGGTCTATAAATTCGGGAGGTTCTTGGCCTAAACTTTGATAAAATGATTTGACCTTACTTTCTGTTAATTCACGCCGCAATGATTGTAATGGATGTGTCAAAGGCGTCATTTCACTCATGTCGTCTCCAGGATCAAAAACATCATAATCTTCTTCTGCCATGTTTTTAAATAATTAACTTTTATTTTGTTTTATAAAAAAAATGTCACAAGCATATGGTTCGATTCTTGACCCGCATAGAAGACTGAAAGAGCCCTTTGGCGTGAAGGGAAATAAACAGAATATTATTGTTCCAAATAATCCATCTACTATTGATTCAGATCAGATTCTTACTGTCAAATTTCCAGACCTAGGAGCAGATGAAGTGATTGTGCCGGGATCTGCACGGCTTACTTTCAAAATAGAACTCGAATCAGCAACAGACGTAAATAGGACAGTTGTACAGAATCTGGGACGGGCAATCGTTAAGAAAATTTCTATAAAACTTGAGGGGCAAGAAATATTTTCTTTACACAATGCAGACATATTTTTAATCTATTCTGATCTATGGCTAACCGATAATGAAAGGGCCGATCTTGCGTTTCAAGGAATCGAAAATAACGAAGCACTAAAACACAGAATAGACGCCGAAGACGCTAAAGACGGTAACAAGTATGAAGCTGTAAGTTTTGCTTATGGAAATTGCTTTTCTATACCCTTGGATTTTGAGTTGTTAAAAGCGCATGCGCCATACTTTCAAGGAGCATTAAAAGACAGATTGTCATATGAACTAACTTTTAATGAATACAAACGTGTCATTAGATCGACAGACACTGATTCCAAGTACAGCATTTTCGACATCTCGTTAGAGTTTGACATTGTTAGCAACCCTAACTTAGCAAGGCTGATTGAGCAACAATATCAGTCAAAATTAGCAATATATTACGAAAGAGTGATTCATCATTCAAAATATCCTAAAAGCAGGGCAGACACAATATGGAACTTTAGTTTTAGCGCCGCAGCAAGATCCCTTAAAGGTATTTTATTGCTGTGTGAAGATGAAGAACCATTCAAAAGACAAAGTGAAAAGTTTATCAATCCTAAAATAACGAAAGTACAATGTTCAATTGAGGGTAGTCCTAACCAAGTCTACGGTAGCGGGCTTAAACCTTATCATCATTTTGATGAAATAAGAAAATTGTTTGGAGGCGGGAGGTGTAGAAATCCAACAGTAGACCTTGTGTCTAAAGATCTACACCTTCACAGTGTTAGACTTGATGAATATTTAACAACGAAATACGGTTTATGGATTGACCTAAGGTCAACAGAAGATAATCAGTTGCATGGGAGTGGGAGAACAGTTAAAGACGTAATAAACATTCAAATTGATAAAGAAAAAGAGAGTGATAAACCACTTAATGTACATTTGTTTTTAATATATGATGCGCAGCTGAATATTCAAGATAACAGATTGAAAGATATCCAATACTAAATTATTTTTATTTTAAAAAAGCATGTCTGTTACGACTTATCCAAAAGTGCCCAAAGAAGAGATAGCTGCTGCTGTAGACATAAAAACTTTCAGATTAACCAACATTACACAAATGCAACAAAAACTAGAGCAGGACCTTTCAAAATACAGTAAAACCAAACGAAGGTATTCTGCTGTCTTTAATGCTGTTACATATGTTAATACTGGAGCATCGATCACTAGTGCTCTATCAGCAGGAACAAGTGTAGGTCTCTTAGCAACAGGCGTAGGTGCACCGGCAGCTTTACCTCTAGGTGGTTTGTCTTTAACTCTTGGCCTGTGTTCATTGGCTGTAAGTGCTGTCAGCAAAAAAATAAAAGCTAAACTCCAAAAGCACACAGCTATGGTTCAACTAATAACAGCTAAACTTAGTTCCTTCAAACTGACAATAAATAAAGCACTTGCCGACTCGAACATCACGGATGAAGAATTTAGTCGCCTACAGGCTGATTTTGAGGACTACAAAAGACAAAAGTTTGATCTTCAAAGAAAGGCAAGGGCAACTTTTTCTCAACAACCAGACACCGACCAGATAAAAAAGGAATGTTTAAAAAAAGTAAACGAAACATTAAACTCTGTTCTAAACAGCTCACATTAACAACCCCAAAGGGCGTTTATACTTTAGTTTATGAGTCCAAGCACAAAAAGACCGTTGATATTGATTCTGATTAACTTTTATTTTTTTGATTTAAATAAATACTTTGAGTTAGAAAAGAAGCTCAACATGGATAAGATATATGAAGGTTCAGATGAATTGTTTGAAGCAATGCTCGAGGAAGAGCGTTTGTCAAAAGCTTTAAATGAGGTCGTTTTAGAAGTTATTGATCCAACAAAGGTACAGGCAAGCGTTGAACATGCTATTTCTCAAGTTCCAAGTAAACTAACAATAAACCCTCCAGTTAAAGTAAGGTTAGTTGTTTTAATCGACTATATAACAATAAACGAAGAAAATCTAGAAGTCTGGGTCTCAACTAAACAGCAGACTATTCTTTCTCATAATGACTTAACACCCGGTTGGGCAGATCAACTTCTTACACAGTTTAATGAAGCCTCTGAAGCAGCTAAAATGAGAGGCTCTGGTTGGTCAGAGGGTGAAGTCCTAGACATCAGATTAAGACAAGCTAAGTATGAGCCAATTGTAGGCAAGGCTTACATTCCACTGCCTCCAACATTAGTTGCAAAGAAAGCAGTTTTGAACATAAAAAATTCAGACGACAAATGTTTTATGTGGTGCGTTCTTGCTAGGCTGCATCACGTTGCCAAAAATGCAGAGAGAGTATCTAACTATCAACCTTGGGTCAATGATCTTAACTTTGATGGACTCACCTTTCCTATGGCTGTAGACAAAATTGATCAGTTTGAAAAACAAAATCCACCAATAACTGTTAATGTCTACACATGGTCTGAAGAAACCAACCTTCTGCCAATTAGAGTGTCAAAGAACAGTCCAACAATAGGCGAACCAACCAAAACTCATGTAGACTTACTCCTGATGCAAAGCCTTAATGGGTTGCACTACACTCTAATACGCACAATGAGTAGATTACTAGTGCATACTACAAAACAACATAGCAAACAAGAATTTTGTAGAAAATGTTTAACAAGAATTCCGTCCGTTCAAGCTGCGAGCGAACATATAAAACATTGTATTAGCCCAGTTGACTGTGATACAGAACTAATTACGCCCAGAGAAGGCAGTAAAGTTAGTTTTAAGAACTGGAAACGGTTGCAAACTAGTCCATATGTTGTTTACGCAGACTTCGAATCACTCATTGTTCCTTATGAAGGACCAACCCCACAGAAACTTCCTAAAACAGTCTTAATGAGTAATCATCAGATTTGCTCATTTGCCTTCATCATTGTTAGGTCGGATGGCGCCCATTCAAAGCCAGAATTATACAGAGGACCAAATGCTGCAAAATACTTCTTAAAACGCATGCAGCAAGTGCGTAATGCCTGTTCTAATAATCTGAATTTATCTGAAATCATAATGACGCCTGAAGACCAACAACAGTATGACTCAGCCACTCACTGTTGGATTTGTGGTTTAGGCCTCTCCCCAGAGAATCCAACAGTAAGAGACCATGATCACATCAGCGGAAAGTTGAGAGGAGCAGCACATAACAATTGCAATCTTCAACTAAATTTTGATCCTAGGACTTGGAGACTTCCTATATTCTTTCACAACTTGCGAGGTTACGACTCTCATCTTATAATGCAAGCAGTAACCAGCGACTTCAGGGTGTCATGCATTGCACAGTCATCAGAAAAGTACATGTGTTTCACTTTAAATAACATGTCTTTCTACGACTCTATGCAACACATGATGGGTTCATTAGAGTCACTGGCTATGTCCTTAAAGTCCTGCCCAATAACAGAAGAATATTTTGACCCAACTCTTGTTAGAAAGGGCGTTTACCCTTATGAGTACATGAACAGCTGGGAAAGGTTTGACGAAGATACACTTCCGCCTAAAGGCGCGTTCTTTTCTAGTCTTAGAGGAAAGGACATCAGTGATTCTGATTATTCTTATGCTCAAGATGCGTGGCAGAAGTTAGAGTGTAAAACAATGGGAGACTATCATGATTCCTATTTAATGGCGGATACTTGTTTGTTGGCGGACGTCTTTGAAAATTATAGGAAGACCTGCATGAAACATTACAGCCTGGATCCTGCGCATTACATTTCTGCGCCTGGGATGAGCTGGGACGCTTTCTTAAAATTTACTGGAGTACAAATTGATTTATTGTCTGACCTGCCAATGCTTCAGATGATTGAAAACGGATTGCGTGGGGGAATCAGTATGGCGTCGCACCATTACTGTAAAGCAAACAACAAATACTTGGACGACTATGATCCAAGTAAAAGGTCTAACTATCTCATGTATTTAGATGCAAACAATCTGTATGGTTGGGCTATGGCGCAATCACTTCCATTACGCAACTTTAAAATGTACACAGGACTCAAAGACATTCAAAAGTTTTTAAAATGGCTACCTACTCTAGAAGCTGATCGTAAAAGAGGTCTCATTCTAGAAGTTGATTTAGAATATCCTCATGAACTTCATGATTACCATAATGACTATCCATTAGCGGCAGAAAGTCTAAAAGTGTCAATGACAGAACCACCTAAACTTGTGCCTAATCTTCGAGGCAAAAAAAATTATGTCTGTCATTACAGACTTCTTCAATTTTATTTAAGACATGGTTTGAAGTTGACAGCTGTTCATCGTATAATTGCTTTTGATCAAGAACAGTTCATGAAACCATACATAATGAAGAACACTGATCTCAGAACTAAATCCACAGATGCTTCAGAAAAAGACTTTTTCAAGTTGATGAACAACAGCTGTTTTGGAAAGACTATGGAAAATCCGCACAAGCGTAAAGATGTTAGATTGGTCACCAGAGAAAACGTTGCAATTAAGTTGACTTCAAAACCTAATTATCAGGACTTCAGAAGATTTCATGATCAGCTTTTTGGCATAATGATGAAAAAAAAGAAAGTCAAATTGGATAAGCCCGTTTTTATTGGGTTTACTGTTTTAGAGCTGTCGAAGCTTTTGATGTTAGAATTTCTTTACGACTACTTTAAACCCTTGTATCCAGAGTCCAGAGTTCTGTACACAGATACAGATTCATTTGTAATCGACATCCCTACTGAAGATATCTATAAAGACATGGAAATAGAAGTAGCAAAAGAGCATGCTGGATGGTACGACACATCTGATTACCCTAAAGATTCGCCTTTGCATTCAACTGTTAACAAAAAGGTTTTAGGTAAGATGAAGGATGAATTATCTGGAGAGGTGATCAAGGAGTTTGTTGGTTTGAGGTCGAAAATGTACAGTCTTTCAAGCCAAAAAAAAGTTGTTAAAAAAGCAAAGGGAATATCTCGCAGTGTTGTGCAGTCAAGCATATCCCATGACAACTATAAAAAAGCATTGTTTGACAATAAGACTTTTCATCATGACAACGTAAAACTACGATCTAATCTACATGAGATCAACACAACTGTTGTAACAAAGAAGTCATTAGATAGAACAAACACAAAACGTGTGTTTGTTAATCCAGAGTTTTCATATGCAATCGGGCATTGGAGAATAGTATAATCATATGGGCTTATATTTTTCAGCAATCGCACGTTCAATTATATCATCATCTAATTTAGCAAAATTAATATTATTTATTAATGCTAGATGTGCTTTAATTTTTTTTGTCATTTCGCAATATTCATGTTCCCATACCCATAAATCAAAATAAAAGCTTTGGGGTTTAAAGCGATTGTCTGGCGATTGTTCTAGCCAGGGATTGTCAATCTTCTCAAATACTTCTTTAATGATATACTGATACTCAAATAAATCTTGCATTAATTTTAAAGACTTTTCCTTTGCCATTTCTGCCATTTCCCTTTGAGCTTCCATTTTAAACCCAAATGTATTTGCGTAGATTAAAACAGTTCGTTAAGCTTAACTATATCATCACCCAATTCAACCAAATTATTTTTCATTACTGCTAAATGCGCTCGAATTTTTTTAATATATTCCCAATCAAAATTTGAGGTTTTGTCTAGCATGGCATAATCAATCTTCTTAAATATTAGTCTAATAGCAAGATTATAATCAAATATTTTTCGCATTATTTCTAAGGACTCTTCCTTCACCATTCTTGCTTCCAGTGCCATTTTACGTAAGGATTCTTCCTTTTCCATTCTTGCCGCCATTTTAATTTAAATTAAAAAATAATTAAGCGACTGGAACTGTGTCTGGAGGGATTATCTGCAGTTCTTCCTTCACAAAAGATCTTTGAGGGGCCGGCCGTTTTGTTGTGTCAGTTTCTCGTAAATAATACACGGGTGGATTCATTTTCACAATTTTTTTTTATCTCATATGGATCAACACTCCAAACTGGATCTGTTGCCCTGATGCGAGTGTCCCCTTCCGCTTCTCCCGGCGAATAAAGGTATCTCACTTTCAAACCAAATGGTAATAGTTTGCTTGATGAAGACTCTCCTTCAACAACATTTATTGTTTGTTTTCTGATTGCTTGTACTGGTTTTAGACCTTTAAATTCTTCATTATTCATTGCGCGCAAAACTGAGGGCAGCCTTCTAACCCATTCTGTGTTGCGAGAATTGTCAATCAGCTCTCTGTGATACTGGTAGGAGAAAAGTCTTTCAGATAACTGTTTGTTAAAGTTTTCAACCAAACCCTGTGATCTG
This sequence comes from Conus canariensis, assembly GCA_033310375.1. Lineage (NCBI taxonomy): Eukaryota > Metazoa > Mollusca > Gastropoda > Neogastropoda > Conidae > Conus > Conus canariensis. The sequence continues at coordinate 6,460 of JAMYXO010004587.1, read as the reverse complement.
TGAACACCCGGAATGCCTCTTTTAATGGTAACTCTATGTTTTAACAATAATTGATTCACTTGACCTTTAAATTCTTTTCCATCATCGACTTGAATCATGCGAGGATAAGTTAATGGGCCTCGTTGATATATCAGTTGTAAAGCGACAGCAACAGCAGAAGCACTCTTTTGTGTTAATGGTTCCGCATCTTTGTATCTTGAAGCTATGTCAATGACTGTAAGTGCGTACTTAAATCTTTTTCGTCTAATCGTATCATGGGGTAAATATAGAAGGTCCATTTGATGGGTGTCGTTTGGAGTTATATTCACAAAGTGTGGTCTCTGTATTTGTTTAGGCGCTGGTAGATAAATTTGCCAAATCGCTTGTTTAGATAACCATTCCTTTGCTGTTTGTTCACTGACTCCAGCTGCTTGGCTTAGCTTTTTAATTGCTGTTATTCCCTTCCAATATCCTTTTGGCGAATAATAGATCTTGTTCATTTTTTATTCAGCCAATATTATGTGCAACAAAATACACAGCGGTCATGCCAAAGACAATAAACAATATTTCTTGCATCTTTTGTTTTTCTGATGGTTGATAAAAGTCGCTAAATTTTTGTGGAGGCAATGTCTCGATTGGCTTGCCTGTTACAAGATAATATTCTTTTATTGCTTGATCAACATCTTTAAATGTGTAAGCTGCATGTCCCTGTTGTTTAAGTCTGTCGTTAATAAAATCTAACTGCTCCATTCTTTGCTTTTCATAGGTGTCTTGTGCAGCAGCTAGTTGCTCCATAGCTTTGTTATGTCTTTTTCTCTCGCCGTCATCACGTAGTTTACTAAACGCGTAATTACTTCCGCTGAAAGCAAGCGCGTTGACCACTGCGCCGCCTATCATCATTACGAGTGAAGCCATTTTTATAAATGTATTTTTTTAATTTTACATATTGATACTGTCTGGAATTATTCCTTGCTTAACTAGAAAATCTTTCGTAGCAAATGAAGCTGTAATAACAGCAATCAGCTTTGCTGAGTCTTCAAAGCCTAGTTTGCCAAGATCTGCTGGTTTTATTTTTAACAGGCTTTTACCAAGCATTGTGTATCCTACACTTAGACCTCCAATAACAGCAGAATGGTATACAAGGTTAGTAATAGTTTTTTCGGTGCTCATTTTTAAAAAATAAAATAATATTTATTCATTAATAAAACATGAACTGCGATGATTTACTTCCTGAACTTACAAATGATCAAGTTGATGACCAAGCTATTATGCGCCAAAAGGAAAGGCTGTATTCTTTAGCAGCATGTGGAAAAACAAAACAGTACCTTGGAAATGAATTCAGCATAGAACAGATACAACAGATGTCGCCACAAGACATTGTAAAGTATCACAACAGGTATGAAGCGCAACTGGGGTCAAGAATGGTAAAAAGTGTTGGGCAAACGGTTCTTAGTTTGTACACTAAACTAGTTAGTAGATTT
>JAMYXO010004586.1:0-7500 GCA_033310375.1 Conus canariensis | reverse complement strand
ACCGCAAGAAGCGAGACCAGGTGCTGACTAACCGCCGTAAGCTGAAGGGAAAGGGTACCAGCGTAGCAGAGGATTTGACAGCGACCAACTACAGGCTCCTACGAAGTGCCATGGAACATTCGGCAACGATGTCCGCCTGGACCAGCGCTGGGAAGATACTAGCCAAAGTTAAGAACGGTGTCATTGTGAGACTGACAATTCACACGGATTTGGATGAAGCTTTCAAGCGAGCCATGTCACCAGCAAATGTTAGCATGGAGGAGAATGTGTTGGTGTTGTAATTTTTGAAGAAAAGAGACTCAAAAAAATGTGATGGAAGGAACGGTGGAACATTCTCTGTGTGTGGGAAGAGGGGGAAAAAAAGGTGTGTAATTAAGCAGGACTGGATCGAAGGACTTTACCCGAAAGAAAAAGTGAGAAAAAGTGAGTAAAACAATTTTCAAAAACAGAATTGTGAAAAAAAAAATGATTACGATGTCAGTATAATAACAATATAATGACAGTTCAACAGCAAAGATTGAAATCGAGTGTTGTTTAAAACAAAATGGAGAGGGGGGAGAGGACAAAATAAAGAGAGGAGATTGGGGGCGTGGGGGGGGGGGGGGGGGGGGGGGGGGGTGGAACGGGTCCGCTGTTGAGGGCTGGGGGAAGGACAGGAAGAAGTGATTTTGTACTTTTTGTTATTTGTTGTTGTTTGTCTGTCAACAGGTGCACACACAGTGAACACATGCCCACACGTATGCATGCACACCCACACATATGATATAAGTACGCATGGATGCATGCGGGAACTTATAATTGGGTGTTAATGCGCGTACGCACACACACGCACGCGCGCACACTCACGCACACACACGCGCGCACGCACACGCACGCACGCACGCACGCACGCACACGCACGCGCACACACACACACACACACGTACGTAAACAGGAGAAGAGAGAGAAAGAGGTGGGGGAGAGAGAGAGAGAGAGAGAGAGAGAGAGAGAGAGAGAGAGAGAGAGAATGCTAGTCAATCTGTATCGACACGTAAGAATATATAAACACATACATTCGGAAATACAAGTACATGTGCACACTGACGCGCGGCCATACACACACACACACACACACACACATACACACACGCGCGCGCGCGCGCGCGCGTGCGCGCACACACACACATACACGCACGCGCATGCACACACACACATACACACTATACTTTTAAACGTGTAACATTATTATTATTATAATATTAACATTATTATTTTCATAGCTGAATTACAGCTACAGTCAATGAATCTTTTATACTCATCCAATTTTTTTTTCTTTTAATTTGATATAGAAGTATGAACGTGTGTACATATAACACACACATACACTTACAACACACACACACACACACACACACACACACACACACACACACACACACACACACACTAACACACACTAACACACACGCATGCACACACACGTACACGATCGTCTAATATTTTTAGTAAACAGACGTTAAATTGAAGAATGAGCACGTGTACTCACATACACACACACACACACACACACACACGCACGCACACGCACACACGCACACACACACGCGCGCACACACGTAACATACATACAACACATACAAAAGCATTCACGCATGTGTGCGCGCGTGTACATATGCATACACACGTACGAACACATACATACACACAGGCACATGTAAGTTAGAATAAGTATTTTGTAACTTACAAGATTATATTCAATATGTTTCCCCCCTCTTTTATTGCTATGGTGGATATGGTGAGGATGATGGTATTGTTGATTATGATGTTGATGACAATGTGGTGCCTATATTTATGTCTGGGTTCTTCTGGTAGATGGGGAGATAAAGGAAAACATTATTGCCCCTTTGGGGAACCCCCAGCAAAGAGTACAGATGTACCAAACGCGAAAAATATGTCACAGGGTACATCAAGTGAGCTGTGAGAGGTTAAGCTTTATCCATGACATGAGGTCAGATGTTTCATATTGTATCAAGCTGCATGTATTTGTCACGCACACACGCACACATGCACGCACGCACACACACACGCGCGCAGACACACACACGCGCGCACGCACGCGCGCGCGCACGCGCACGCACGCGCACACACACACACGTACGTGCGCACGGATACTTTTTTTTTTTTTTTTTTTTTTTTTTTTTTTTTTCCGTAACTGTCCCATTTGTTCGACCAATGGTCGCATGGTATTCACGCCACCCGCCCCTTCCCTCCCGTGTTTCTTCTCTTCGTAAGCAAGGAAGTGGTTACACATTTTTGCCGTTCTTGTTGTGCCTCTTGATTGATAGTTATGTATGTGTGTGTGTGTGTGTGCGTGGGTGTGTGTGTGTGTGTGTGTGTGTGTGTGTGTGTGTGTGTGTGTGTGTGTGTGCGTGTGTGTGTGTATATATATATATATATATATGTATATATATATGTATATATGTGTATGTGTGTGTATGTATGTATATATATGTGTGTGTGTATATGTGTGTATATATGTGTGTGTATATATGTGTGTGTGTATGTGTGTGTGTGTGGGTGTGTGTGTGTGTGTGTGTGTGTGTGTGTGTGTAGATACATAACATATTTCAAACAAAAACTTAAAGAGTAGATCACTCGTCATTTTGAGTTGTATTCAGGAACACAGGTTATGTCGTGCTAATTATTGAGATACTTTGCCTTATGCAATGTGCTCAGCGAGACTCGTTCAGAAATGTTATTCTATGTTCTACATAATTGTTTGTGTTTATTTTGTCATGTCCAAGAATTCTTTGTATCCATTTTTTGTTACAATAGGTCCAAGGTTTTTCTTTGTCATGTTTATGATATAATTTGTGATGTACATGATGATGATCATAGCATAGTGAAAACGAGTATGGAGAGCATATGCAGCGCTAGCAGTATGAAAGAACATTATGGAAATGGATAGTTTGGTGATGTCATCTCTAAATTGCCAGGGTCTGGGTAACTATGAAAAACGAAAAGATGTCTTTCAATATTTAAGGCAAAAGGAATATCTGTATATTTTTTACAAGATACACATTTTACTAAGAAATTAGAGCGCCAGATTCGAACTGAATGGGGATATGAATGCTTTTTTTTCTTCTAATAATAGTAGATCAAGAGGGGTTGCCATATTGTTAAATAATAATTTTGATTTCAAAATAGAACAAATAATCAAAGATACAACAGGAAACTATATTGTTTTGGTGTTGAATACAATGGGACAACAGATTGTATTAGTGAATGTTTACGGTCCAAATCGGGATGAACCAGATTTTTTCGAGACCATACAAAACAGAATTGAAGATCTAGGTATTTCGAATGTAATTATCGGTGGAGATTGGAACTTGGTATTAAATCCAAATTTTGATTACTATAACTACAAACATATTAATAATGCCAAAGCAAGAGAAGCAGTATTGGAGATGATTTCCAAATATGAACTAGTAGATATATGGAGAGAATTGAACCCAGAAGTTCTCCGATACAGTTGGAGAAGAACAAATCCTTTTCAACAAAGCCGTTTAGATTTCTTTTTAGTTTCTGACACTTTAGTAACCAATGTTAGTAACGCTGATATCCTCTTTGGATATAGAAGTGATCACTCTTTAATAACAATAGAGGTAACATTTAAAAATGAAGAAAGAACCAAAGGGTTTTGGAAATTTAACTCCTCATTGTTGAAAGATCATATTTATGTTGAACTCATTAACAATACTATAGAAGAAATAAAAGAACAATATGCAGTATTGCCTTATACAAGAGAGAATGTAAAAAGAATACCAGGTGATCAGATTCACTTCATGATATCTGATCAACTGTTTCTAGATACACTGTTAATGGAAATTAGAGCAAAATCTATTACGTATAGCATACATAAAAAGAGGGAATTAATAAAACATGAACAAGATCTAGAAAGAGAAATACAAACTCTAGAGAGAAAGTCGTTTATAGATGAAGAAGACATGATAGTTTTGAATGAGAAAAAAACACAAATAGCAGAAATTAGGAAAACAAAACTAGAAGGTATTATTTTAAGATCCAAAGCAAGATGGGCATCTCAAGGAGAGAAAATCAATAAATACTTCTGCTCTTTAGAAAAAAGGCATTTTGTAAGCAAACGAATGTTGAAATTGGTGACAGATGACGGTCGAACACTATTCGAAAGAGATGAGATGTTGCAGGAGACAAAATCCTTTTTTCAGAATTTATATGAACAAAAAGAATCCCGGGAAATAGACATTGATAATTATATACACAGCTTGCCAAAGTTATCTGAAACAGAATCTGAAAACTGGAAGGGTTCATAACTAAAGAAGAAGCATCTGAAGCATTAAAAAGCATGCAAAATGATAAAAGCCCAGGCACAGATGGAATGACAGTGAATTTCTTTAAGTTTTTCTGGAGACAATTAGGTGACTTCGTGGTTCGGTCTTTAAACGAGGGATTTATTAAGGGAGAAATGTCAATAACTCAAAAGGAGGGAATAATAATTTGCATACCTAAAAATGAAAAACCTAGGGAATATTTAAGAAATTGGAGACCAATCTCACTCCTGAACATTACATATAAAATTGGATCAACGTGTATAGCAAACAGGATGAAAATGGTTATATCTAAATTAATCCATGAAGATCAAACTGGATTTATATCAGGAAGATACATTGGAGATAACATTCGAATTTTGTATGACTTAATACATTATTTAGAAAATAAAAACGTGCCAGGTCTATTGATTTCTATTGATTTCGAAAAAGCTTTTGACTCAATTAACTGGAACTATATGGAAAAAGTTTTGAATGCATTTGGCTTTGGTAAAGATATAATTAAATGGATACATACCTTCTATACTAATATCAAGTCCTATGTGATCGTGAATGGAAAAAATTTCCAGAAGCTTTGCAGTAGCCAGAGGATGCCGGCAAGGAGACCCAATATCGCCATATTTGTTTGTTATGTGTGCTGAGATATTAGCATGCAAAATCCGTGAAGATAAAGAAATTAAAGGAATTCAGATATCAGATACAGAATTTAAGGTAAGCCAGTTTGCTGACGACACCTCATTTACGTTAGAGGGAGATCAAAAGTCATACGAAAGACTGTTCAATACTCTGGAGGAATTTGAAGAATTCTCAGGCCTAAAGTTGAATTTTGAAAAAACTATCAACGTATGGTTAGGTAAAAATAAGAAATCAGATATTAGATACTTAGCTGATAAGCGCATGATATGGAATCCCCCCAAATTTAAAATACTTGGGCTCTGGTTTACTACCGACCTATCGCATTTAACAGAAATCAATACAGCAAGCAAATTTGTCGAAGTACAAACCTTGTTTAAGATCTGGTCTAGAAGGAGCTGTACACCACTGGGAAGAGTAGCCATCTTAAAATCGCTTATATTATCAAAATTAGTATACTTATGGATATTATTGCCAAATCCACCAGATGATTATATTAAACAATTACAGAAAATGTGTTTTGATTTTGTGTGGGATAAAAAACCAGATAAAATAAAACGAATTTATTCAGTTCATAATGTCGAAAATGGAGGCATTGGAATTCCAAATATACAAGCTTTTATTCAGGGTCTGAAATTGTCTTGGATAAGAAAACTGATCATAGGCAATTCAAAATGGAAGAAATTAATGAAAATCTCATATCCAGAAAGTGATCAGTTAAACTGCTATGGTTCTAGGAGATTTACAAATAATAAATATAATCAGTTTTGGAAAGACGTATTTAATGCTTATGATAAATTCAACACTCACGTTGAATTAGATAACAACAAAGAGATGACTGCTGAACCCATATTTTTCAACAACAAATTCAAAATAAATAACAGTCATTTCTTTTTTAAAACTTGGAACCTAAAAAATGTATACCTTGTGAAAGATGTTTTGAAAGAAAATGGAGAGTTTTTAAAACATGATGAATTTTCAGAAAAGTGGGGTCTAACAGTAAATTATCTTAACTACTTTGGTTGCATTCAAGCAATCAAAGAATATGCCAGAAAAAGAAATATAATCTTCGAAAATAACTGTAGTAACGAAAATAATAAATCAGTACAAATAATATCTGGAGTACATAAAGGAACAAAGATTTTTTACAATTTACTCTTAGAGGAACATGTAATATTTGACATAAAAGCCTTTATGAAGTGGGAAACTCGATTAGCCATGTATATTGATTGGGAGACTGTTTTAAAAAAGATTAATAAAATAAAAGAAATAAAAGCTTAAATGGTTTCAGCTGAAACTGTGTCATGGAATTTTAGTGTCAAATATCCTATTACAAAAAATTGGAGTAACTGATAATGATAAATGCAACTTTTGTTGCAATGAAAGAGATACTGTGCAACATTATTTATGGTACTGCCCATTCTCACAGATGTTTTGGAAAGATTTTGAAAAAAAATAAGAGAGAAGTGCAGTAACTGTGAAAGATTATCATTTAATGTTGAATTAATTTTATTTGGCACAGACGATAAAACACTAACTGAAGATACTTTTGATCTAATTATTCTATGGGCAAAATTCTTTGTTTATAAGTGCAGGATAACTCGCATTAAACCAAAACTGGAAATATTTTTGACTGAGTTAAGCCGTAGGTATACGTTGGAAAAATATGTACATGTATTAAATATGTGTTACTATGATTTTAAAAAAAAGTGGCTACCATACTCAGGATTATTGTTGGAGGGATAGCAATCAATATGGATGATCCCTCAACACACTGTATAGATGCTGTGTTTAAAAAAAAAAAAAGGGGGGGGGGGTTCTATACATATTGAATAGTACTGACATATGCTATGAACAAAGAATTCAAAACATAATTTTGTGTTGCTGTATGAGGACCTTGTAGAAAACACCCTTTGCATTAACATTATAATTTTTGTATTTGTACATATATGGTATTTATGAAAAAAGTACTCTTTTTGTTCTGTGGAACACTGTAATGTTATTACTGAATATTTATTTTGGAAAGAAAAGAACCTTCATTGCAAGGGGGGAAAAAAAAAAAAAAAAAAGATAACTGATTTCCCTTTTTTCTATTTTTTTTCTTTCTTTTTTTCTTTTTCTTTTTTTCTGGTCACCTCATGTGGAACTTCTCGGACCACAGTCTTCACGGAGCCTGGCGGTAAAGTGTCAAGGCCTGTCACCACCGCACCTACCAATCCCCACCTCACATTCTCTCCCTCTCCGCTCCCTCTCTCTCTCCATCCTTCCCTCCCCCCCCCCCCTCCGGTGCGTCCTTCTCTCCTCCCACCTCCCCATCCCGCCCCCGACCCCCATACATGCCAATACAAAAATCGGAAAGTCAGACAGACAGACAATCATCAGTTTGGTTCTGATGTGGACACAGCCGTTTGGCGACAGTAAACAACACACCGTGTGTCTGTCCTTCCTTGTTCCGTCTTCGTTCTTGTTGCTGTGGCGACCGGCAGGTGCGCGTTGGTCCTTTGGCGCACCTGGCTCACCT
>JAMYXO010000458.1:0-46560 GCA_033310375.1 Conus canariensis | reverse complement strand
TCATTTTTTGGTAATTAAAATTTTAAAAATCCCCAAACCCACACCTATCAACCTCCCGCCCCCGCTTTTTTTTTTCCTTATACAGCCCCAAGGGGGACGGGCCATTTTTTAGCCCAAAAAATTTGAACATTGGCCCCAACACCTTTGAATTAAAAGGGTCAAACTATCTAATTAATGACTATTTATTTAAATTTCCTCGTTTAAAAATACTCATGATAATTTAAAAAACCAAACCCAACCAAAAAAAAAAAAAAAAACACTTTCCCCCTATAAAAAAACGATCGGGCCAAACTGAGGGCCTTAAACCCGTTTGGCAATCCAGTCGGGGTTAGGGGGGGTAAAAGGGTTGTTGGCCAAGTCCAGTCCTAAATTAGGAGATCGAGTCCGGGGCGCTGGGGAAGCCGGGCCCCTGCTCGGGGGGAGGCGGGGCTCCAAAGATCCGGGGGGGGGGTGGGGGGTGTGGTGTGTGGGGGTTTTGGGTAGAAGGGCCCGGGTTAATAACAATCTTTTCTGTCCCCTTTTTCTGTAACATTTTTTTCCCTTTTTGAAACGCATCCCGGGGAAAACCGGGGGTTTTTTTTGGGATATTTTAGGAAGTTTAAATCATTTGTTCCTTTTGGTGTCTGCTTCTTCTTTGAAAAAACCCGGGGCCCCTTTCGGGCCCGAGGGCCGGTATGTTGTGTTTGTGGTGGTGGTTAAAAGAAATGAGAGGGAAAATTGGAAGCGGGTGTGTTTTGGGTGTTTCTGTTGTTTTTTTTTTGGTGTGTGAGCGCGTGTGTTGGGTGGTTTTTTATGTGTGTGTTTTGTGTGGGGTGTCCCGGGAGGTGTTTTGGTGGGCCCCTGCGAGGGTCGCGCGTGGTGTTTGTTCGGGCGGGTGCTTTGGCGTTGTGTGTTTCTTTTTGTGTGTAATTTCTTAACCCCGCCCCCCTTCACGTTTCAACCCCTACCGGGTGTATCTGATGTTAACCTTCAATTTTCCCCCTGGGCCTCATTTTACACCCTTAACCCAAAATAAAGTCCAGGGGGGATTTTTTAATTGTTTTTGGGGGGGGGGGGGGGGGATAAAGGGGGGGGGTGGGGAAAAAGGGTGAGGGGGGGGGGGGGTGAGTGGGCGAACCGGGAGAGGGCAATGGAGGCGGGGAGGGAGGGGGTGGGAAAGGGGTTGGGGAAAAAGGGTTTTTTTGCTTGAAGGCTGTTGCGTGACAGAGAAATCACCTAACGCCCCCCCCCCCCCACCCCCCCCCACCACCCCTCCCCTTTAACGGACAAAGCTTTATGACACGTTTCGGCATAAAAAATAGTAAATGCGGTTTAAAAAAAAGGAAAAAAAAGGGGTGGGGGAATTTTGGGGGGGGGGTTTGTTCTGGCCCGAAGAATTTTTAACAAAAAAAAAAAAAAAAAAAAAAAAAAAAAAAACAAAAAAAAATTGGGGAAAAGAGGGGGTTACCTTTTCCCAAGGAAAACCCCCCCAAAAAGACTGGACAAAACCTAAAAAAAAAAAAAAAAAAAAAAAAAAAAAAAGGAAAGACATTTTCCATCTTACTGACGCCAAAATACGTTCGATTTTTTCGTCGGCCCACCCCCCCCCAATTTTGTTTTGAATGGGGTAAAAAAAGGGGAGACAAACCAGCTCAGGGCATTGTGCTGTCTGGGGGTCCCCCCCCAACCAGCGCGTTTACCCCTTGTGCTTTTTTTAAAGGGGGTCACAAAGGCCTTTTTATGTTTATTTTTGCTCTCATTTCGTAACCTCCCTTTCCTTGTGATTTTCCCTGGTTTACACCGTTTTTGTACTTTGCTGTCAGGGTCAACAGTCATGTCTTTTTTGCTGTCATGGGTTTCCCCAGCTTCATGTAAATTTTTGCTGGGAAAGGGTCACAAAAGCTCATTTTTCACTTGTGTCTAGGGGTAAACGCTCATTTTAAATTTGGGGGTCTTTTTTAAAAAGTCTTTTCACTTGGGGCTCTCTTTGGGGCAAACGCTCATGTTTACTGGGGCTGTCTTTGGGGCAATCGCTCGTGTCAATTGTGTTTTCATGGGGTCAACCCCCTGTCACTTGGGGCTTTTTTCATTTTTGGTCACACCCGACCCCCATGCCCCTTGGGGCCTTTTTTTTTCATTTTGGGTTTTACACCAAATCAATTTTCCTTTTTTGTTTTCATAGGTCCCAAAAGTCATTTTTCACCTTTTGCTGTATAGGTCACACGCTCTTTTCATTGTGCTTCCCCATGGGTCACAAACCCCCTTGGGGACCCTTCTTTGATGGGGCACCCAGCTCACCCACTTGGGCTTTCAAAGGGGCTCCCCTTTTTTTATGGGCACTTGGGGGTTCCCTGGGGTTTACCAGCTGTAACAAATTGGTGCTCTGAGGGGGGGAAAAACGGGTCATGCCAAAAAGTTGGGGTTTTTAAAGGGTCACAAAAGCTTATTTTCACTTGTGCTTGATGGGTCACCCAAAGCTCATGCCACTTTGTTTCTGTCAAAGGGTCAAAACAAACTCTTTCCACTTGGGCTTGATTTGGGCACCAAAACTCGGCCCCGGGACCCTTTTTCTGCATGGGTCACCAGCTCATGCCCCCTTTGGGGCTCTGATGGGTTTCCAAAAGCTGTGCAAATTGCCCCTGTCAAGGGTTCCCAAGCTAGGCCCCCTTGTGTTTCGGGGCACCACCCTTTTATTTCCCCCTTGTGCTTTTTCATGGGTCACACAGCTGTCACTTTGTGCTTTGATGGGTTTTCCCCCACAAATGTTTTCCCTTTTTGCTTTTTTGTGGGTCAAAAAAGTATTTTCTTTGTGGTCTGATGGGTTTACCATTTATGTTTTATTGTTTCTGTCTTTGGGGCACAAAAATTATGCCACTTGTGCTTTTTTTCATTTGGGGCACACGTCTTTCCACTTTTGCCTGATGGGTCCAAAAAGCTCGTGCCAAATTTTTTGCTGTCAGGGTCCAAACCCCAAAATCTTTTCCATTTGTGTTTATGGGGCACCCCACAAACTCATGCCAACCCCGTGCGGGGCATGGTTCACACAGTCTTTCCAAATTGTGTTTTCTTTGGGTTTAACAGCTCGGCCCCTTTTGGGTGTCATGGGGTTTAAAACAAGCTCTTTCCAAAAATTTTGTTTTATGGGTCCCCCACAGCTTCATGCCAATTTTGCTTTTCGGGTTTACAAAGGGTCATGCCACCCTTTGTTTTTGTCATGGGTTTAAAAAGCTCTTGCCACTTGTGGGTTTTTATGGGTTTCCCCACAGTTCGGGCCCCTTTTTGCTGTCATGGGTTTTAAAAACCCGTAATTGGGCCCTTGTGCGGGCATTTGGGGCACCATAGGCATGCATTGTGGTTGATGGGTCCCCAGCTCTTTCCAATTTTTGGGGGTTTATGGGTCACACGGTCCCTTTCCCACTTGTGTTTTCATGGGGCACACAGGGCGTGCCCCTTGTGCTGTCTGGGTCAACAGTCCCTGCCACTTGCGCTCTTATGGGTCCCCAAGCTCGTGCCCAACCCTTTTGCTGTTGGGTTTACACCCGTGTCACTTGTGCTTGATGGGGGCACAAAGCTTATGTCCTTTTGGTTGATGGGCCCCCCAAACCCCGTGCCAATTGTGCTGTAATTTGGGGCACACGCTTAAGGCCCCTTGTGCTCTCATGGGTTTAAAACCCCTCATGTAAATTGTGCTCTCATGGGTCACCCCCGTATGTCCTTGTGCTGTCAAGGGGTTTCAAAACTAAAGTCCCCCTTTTGCTCCCCATGGGGCAAAACGCTCATGTTTACTTGTGCTCTAAAGGGGCACAAAAGCTTTGCACTTGTGCTCTCATGGGGTTAAAACCCGCTGGCCACCCGTGCTCTTGGGGCACCAAAAAGTTTATAGCACTTGTGCTGTCATGGGGGGACAAGCTTTGCCCCTTGTGCTTGAGGGGCACTCAGTATGCCATTGTGTTTCATGGGTCACAGCTCGTGCCCTTGTGTCCAAAGGGTAACACAGCTCTTGCCCCTTGTGCTCTGATGGGTCAATCAGCTCTGCCCCCTTTTTTTTCATGGGTAACACAGCTCGTGCCCCTTGTGCTGTCTTTGGGGGCACAAACTTATGCCCTTGTGCTTGAAAAGGGTCAAAACCCCCAGTCAGCCCCTTGTGGTCTGATGGGTCACACAGCTCGTGCCACTTGCGTCTCTTTTTATTTGGGAAAAAATTTAAGGTTTGTTATGGGTCAAAAGTAGAATGGCCCCCAGGGTCAACCTTTATTAGTGTTGGGGTTAAAACTAGCCTTTTTCCCGGGGAAAACCCTCAGTCCTTTTTAAAAAATCCCCCATTTTGATTGTTTTTGGGGTTAAAAACCCAGATTGGTCTGGGTCCACATAAGCACTTTCTTCCCCCCCGGGGGCTATTTCCCAGTATGCCCTGTTTAGGGCCGTGGCCCCCGTGTCCGGGGAAAAGCCGCATTGGCCTGTGGGTTTACTTCCCCTTTTTTTGGGGGTAAAAGCTTGTTTTCCCTGAAAGTTTTTTTGTTTTTTGGGGGGTCCACGAAAGGGGGTCGAGGGCCCAACATCGTGCCATTGGTCTATTAACCCTAATTTCCACCCCTTTTTGGGGGGGGTAAAAAAATTCCACCTTTTGGGGTTAAACAGTCAAGCCCTTTCTGCATGGGAAATTAGAAAGTCCATGGGAAAAATTTCATTGTCCTCTAAGGGGCAACTTTGATTTGGGGGGCCCCACAAGTTGATTTTTCATTCAAAAAAAAATTTGGTTTGGTAAAAACCCTCCTTTTTGGGGGCCCAGGGGACAGTCAGCCCTTTGCTCAATGGGCCAATTATCCCGGGTTTGGGTTTTTAAAAATTCACCCAGGGTCCCAATTCCATTGGGTGGGGGTCAAAGTCTTCCCTTTTCCCATCAAAACTTTTTTTCCCTTTTTGGGTAAACCCTTGGTCACGGGTTTTTCAAACCCCCCTTTTGGACGGAAAAACTTTTTAAAAAAATTTGGTGGGCAAAAAACCCCCCTCTTTCCCCTAATTGGCCCCCGAAGAACAAGTGCGGGAAAAAAGGCCCTGGGGTTTGGAAACAAAATTAAAAGAGCAGGAACTTAGGAAAGTGAGAACAGGGTTTAAAAATTATTAAAAAGGGTTTTAAAACCCAAAACCACAAAAAAACAACCCACCCAAACCCAACAAACCCCCCAAAGGGGCACCCAAAACAAAAAAAAAAACCCCCCAAAAACACCCAACCATAAGCACAACTGCCCTTTAAAAACCCCCACACAAAAAAAACCCCCCCCAAAAACCCCCAAAAAAAACCCCGGGGGTTTTGGGCGGGGAAATTTTGAAAATGGGGAAAAATTTAAACACTTGGTAAAAAGGGTTACCTTGGAACTGAAAAAGAAAACCCCAGTTTTAAATAAACCTTTTTAAGGTTTTTAAAAAAAAATTGGTTTTTTTTTAAGGGGTTTTTTTTAAAAAAGGTGGCTACAAAAATTTTGGGGCTACGGTGGGAGTTTTTGAATAATGGGGAGTTTTCCCCAAAAATTCGCGATATTTTTGGGGGGAAGCTGGGGGGGTCTAAAATTCTGGGTTTGATATTTGCCGAGGGTTGATGAAAAAAGGGGGGTTTTGAATAGAGGCTGACAAGAAAGGCACCAATTTGGGGGAAGACTTTTTCAAAAAAGGGTTTTAAATTTTTTTTAAAAAAAGTTTTTAAAAGGGCTTGAAATTTTTAGGTAAGTAGAAAAGGGCTCAAATTTTTAAAGGAATAACCTGAAAAGGGCCTTAAAAAAGGGGGTTGAAAATTCTTAAAAATTTGTTTAATGTTTTGGGGAAAAGTTTTAAAAATGGTTGGAAGGGTTTAAAACTATAAAAAAAATTAGGGTTTTGGGGGGGGACTTAAAAAATTTTTTTTGGTGGTTAATACACATAAAAAAAATTTTGAAAATTTTTAAAATTTTAAAGGGAAACCCAAAAAAAAAAAATTTTAAAATTGGTTTAGGCCACACGTAAAAAAAAAGAAATTTATGGTAATGCTGATCGAAGGAAACACATCTTTCACACCACACACACGCCGCACACACACACACACACACACACACACACACCACACACACACACACACACACACACACACACACGAGCGCGCGCGCACACACGAACGTACGAAATTTCTGCCTGTCTGTCTGTCTCTCTCTTGCTGTCTCTCTCTCTCTCTCTCTCTCTCTCTCTCTCTCTCTCTCTCACGCACACACACACACACACACACCACACACACACACACACACACACAAAACACATACACTCCTCTCTCCAGTCACCACCCACAAACCACGTACCTCTTACGTTGAATAGCACTCTTTAGACAGAATTTTGTTTAGCGTTTGGAGAAGGGAGTGAAGATAACCTGTTGCGGCACAGGACGTCTAAACACCGGAAAACTTCCAAAAGAGGCCAGGGCAGGGAGGCGTTTCCAAAATGGCTAGAGCACGCAAATACTGCACCCTTTTTTCCGACTTTCTATGTAGATAAAAAGAAAAAAAAAAATGCTTGTATCCCCATTGTCCAGCGCCCTCTTTCAATTGCTCTCGCCCTTTGATTATCGCTTGGGAGAGAATGACCAAGCAGTGGTGGTTTTTTTTTTTTTTTTTTTTTTTTTTTTTTAATTAATATTCGATAAGGTGTGAATCCATAAAAAGATTTGACGTCATTAGGTTAGCCGTGAATGAAAAAATGGGGGGGTTTTCTAATCAGTTTTCTTTTTTCCCTAAAAGAATGTCTTTTTTCTAGATATATATATATATTATATAATTTTTATTTATTTCAATTATAAATTTGTATTGATACCTTACCTGCGGGCATCGGGAGGATGTCATGTGCTGAAAAGGCAAATAACCAAAATTTTATTTTAACCCCCCAAAAACAGTTTTTTGTTCGTGTCTTTTTTCTTTTGGATATATATATATTTTATAAAATTTAAAAATATTTATATTTTTTGAGAATGGTATGAGGGTCAGCGCAATCTTAAAAACGTGTCAACCACAGTGGGAGCGAATTTGTTATATTAAAAACAAGTTAAAATCAAGCTTCTAAAAACATCTAAAAATTTTGTTTCACGCTGTGCGGTCGCCCTGCGACCGCCGGGGAAACAAATTTTGTAGATGTTTTTAGAAGCTTGATTTTTAACTTGTTTTTTATTTATTATAATATATATATATTTTTTATAATATATACATACCTGTGGTGTGTGTGGTGGTGGGGGTGGTTTTTTTAGGTTTACACGTTGTGTGTGTGTTTTTTGTGTGTGTGTGTGTGTGTGTGGGTGTGTTGGGTAGTTGTTTCATAAAGATTTCAGAAAAAAATTTTGGATTGTAAGTTGCAAAGCATCACAGAGCCTGAACACACATGATAATCATTGGGGTTTAAAAAGAAAAGAGTTCCCCTGCATTTAATCGTGATGGTTTTTCCCAATGGTAAAATAACATGATGTAAAGGGAGAGGAGAGAAGGAGAGAGGAGAGAGAGGGAGGTGGGGGGGAGGGGAAAGAGATGGTAAGGTGTGTGTGTGTGTGTGTGGTGTGTTTTGGTGGGGTGGGGAAACGACAAAAAGATAACAGGATGCTGGTTTAGACTTTACACCACTTGGTGATGGGCAGTACTGTCGCGTAATTTTCTTTTTAGCATCAACCAATGATGCACTCCATTTTGGACGGGGACGATGCAATCTGTCGTCCTCGAAAAAAATTGGAAAGTATTTGTTTTAAATTTCTCGTTTTGCCTTTTCATTCAAGTCTCTCTCTCTGTTCTCCGTCTGTCTTTTCTGTCTGTCTGTCTGTCTGTCTGTCTGCTCTCTCTCTCTCTCTCTCCTCTCTCTCTCTCCTTCTCTATAAAGAGGAGAAGAATGGAACATAATCATGAAAAGCCTACAACATTTTTTACACTTTATAACGGGGAAAAAAAAAAACGAAGGAGAGAGAGAGAGGAGAGGGGAGAAGAGAGGAGAGGGGAGAGAGAGAGAGTATATAGAATACAAAAATTATAAGGTGCCGGAACATAGGGGATTGTTATTTTAGCCGAAAAAATGTGTGTGTGGGGTGTGTGTGTGTGTGTTTTGTGTTATTCTGTGTTTATTTTGTATGTAACATGTTTAAAAAGGGTTGAACAATGAAATAAAAAAAAAATTGCAAGCAATGAACTAGGTTCTGTATTAAAATCTTACTGCAAAAAGTTGGCAGTTGTAAATTTTTTTTTTTTTTTTTTAACTCATTCTGGGACAAAGAGTATTTGGTAATAATGAAATAAAAGAAACATCAGTAGATACATTTTCATCGATCGAGGATGGCTGAAAAAATATCCGCAAACCCAAAATGCGTACACATGCTTCAACCTTTTAAAGCAGCATAGTGTTTCCAAGTCGTTAAAGGGAAAGGAAAAGGCTCAAGCATGTTCTTCTTCTTTATCTTTTCTTCATCTTCTTTTTTTTAAACCCCGCGATGTACAGTGGGATTGGCCAGTCCCCCATTGACCTGGGGAGGGTGACAGTGTGAACAGAGGGGATCGTCGTTTCATGGTTTCCGACCAGTCGCTGGTGTGCCCAGATTTTCAAGACCCTTTTCCCGTTACCCTGCGAACTCTGTTACCCCGACCCCAAATGTGTGTGTGTGTGGGGTGTGGTATAATATAATATATTATATATATATATATTATATTATATATAAAACACCACACGGCCGACAGGAGGGGGGGGGGGGAGTCATATGTCTTAGTTCTGTCTCTGTTGCAGGTGCCAGCCGCAAAGGTTGGTCCAAATTGGGTGTGTGTGTGTGTGTGTGTGTGTGTGTGTGTGTGTGTGAGGGAGAGAGAGGAGAGAGAAGAGAAGAGAGGGGAGAGAGAGGAGGAGAGAGTTTTTTGTTCCCCCTGCACTACGTTGAAAAAACCCCTTGGGGCCAATTGGGGGGGGTGGGGGGGGGGATTGGGGGGTTGGGGGGGGGGGGAGGGGGCGGGGGGGGAGGATGTATATAGTTTTTTTCCGTTCCCCCTGCACCAGTCTTTTCACCCCTTGGGCCCCAGAGTGAGAGGAGAGGAGAGAGAGAGGAGAGGTTTGCGTATTTGTGGGCAATGCGTGTGACTTGCTACCTTTTTAAAAGATACCTTAACGATCTGAAAAGAGATGAAGGAAAAAAAAGAAAGAAAGAAAGAAAAAGAAAAGCCATCCAGCGCCGACTGCTGTCAAAGTACAGCGTTCCTCCCCCCCCTTTGCTTTGTTGGCCACAGGCTGCACACCAAAAATGATTGCACCGGGCCTTGCTTAAGGAGTCGGATATTTTAGACTGGAGAACGGATTGTTTTGAGAATTTGTTTTGCGTCTGAAAGTTGATTCTCCCATTTTTTTCATAGGGCCCAAAAGGCAAGCCAGTGGTGTCCAACAGAGTTAAGAAAAAAAGGAAAGGGGGATTTTTTTTTTTCCCATATTTTTACTTTAGCCCTCAGGCTAAATGTTTCAACTACAATCATTTTTAAACTTTTTACAAGACCCCCCCCCCCCCCCCCCCCCCCCCCCCCCCCCCCCCCCCAAAAAAGGGAAAAAATTTGGGGGGGATTTGTTTTTTGATCAATCACCAGTTTAAATTGAATGCTGGCTCAGATTTATGGCAGGCCTCCCAAACGATCACATGGTGATCAGCGTTTACACAAAATTTTTTGGGGGTGGGTTTTTTGGCAGGCCCCCCAGACTTTTACATGGAAGACACGTTTTTTAGAGCAAAATCCTGTTTGTGGGTGTGGTTTATGGCGGGCCCCCCCCAAACGATCAAAAAGGTGATACGCGTTTTACAGAAAAACCCTTTTTGTGGCGTGTGGCCATGAAGCCACGCGTGGCCGTCAGATACAGGTCCACAGCCGGCGGCGGTTGTCATTCCATAACGCAAAACCGATCTTGGTGTCATTATCCCCCGCAGTGATTCGTGAGCAAAGGTTTTGAAAAGACGGTTTGCAAGATTTTGATCCGTGTTTTCTCGGCTGACGGGTCCGCTCCGCTCCGGTCCTTTATCAACACCCCCCCCCCCCTTCCCCGCCCCCCTCCTTCCCCCTCCCCCCACGTCCCTCAGTCTGTCTCCCTTTTCCAGTCCTTCCACGTTACCCCCCTATTAAAAAAGCCGCCATGTTTTTTCTCCGGACTGGTCAGTCTTCTGATCGTCATTTTTAGGAATCCTGAGTACTCGGCTGTGCCATACTCGACACGACACTAACAATGCCGTTTTTTTATTTTTCACCCAGTTTATTTGTGACCTCAGGGTTTTTAACCCCGGGAAACGTTTTCGTAAAGGTGCCAACATTGTATTAAAAATACGTCATATCCGGTTAAGATATAGGTCATGTGCACGGCATTTCAGTGACCCACTTTCCCCTCTTCGGCATGGGAAACAGCGAAATAGACAAAAAGATATAAAAATAACAAATAAATTTTATACAATAAATAAAGGGGAGATTTATCTTTGCGCTATAACCCCTTCACGGGTTTTGGTTTCCGAAGCGTTCTCAAGGTTTTAAACTAGTCGTGAAAAGGTTTGTTTCAGGTTAGATAGGGGGAGCATCACGATTAGGGTAAGTTTAGGCTGAGTTAGGATAAGGGTCAGGGTGGGGCAGAATTAAAGAGGTTTTGCTTCCCCTCAGAGTTAAGTGTAATGATTGGGGGTCAAGATAAGGCGGTACGCAGAGATTGAACTCATGCAGCGTTAGGGAGAGACTTCTAACTCCTTGCGTTTCGCCCCATAAAAATTTTTATACTCCACCCTACGTGAAAAAATGTTCTTGTAACATACCCCAGAAATGACTTTTTCCCGGACAAAACGTTTTCCTTTCCAAAAAAACCCAATTCGATCACCCCCCTGGTGTAGGGCAAAGGAGAGATACCTTACCCTAGGTGTCATCGCTTAGGGTAGAAAACTAACTCAAAACACTGATATTAAAGAAATGGCCCTGTAAACGTGTTATCGAACCGAATGGGGAACGGGCCCGGGCCCCCCACAAATCTAAATCGTGTCCGTTGTCACCGCAAGGATTTCCCCGTCGAGCCGTAGTGTTCGTCTTATCGTTAAAAAGTCGGAACGGGCTAGGAGGGCAGCGGGGGGGTGGGGGGAAATAAAGTCACCTGCGTGGGAGAGTTTTTTTCCCCCCTTGGGGAAAGTGGGGGCGCATTGTCTCCCCAACCGTTACGGAGTCGACGGTCTTCGAAGAAAGGGACCCCAAGGTTGAGCCAATTTATGGCAGTACGCGTGACAAAGCATGAGTGCAGTAACACCCCCACACACACACACACAACACACACACAAAACACAATCTCACCAAAACCCGTGCCACCAGCAAACACAAAACCCCCACCCCATTTTCCCCCTTTCCTTCTTCCCTTTTCTTGATTCCACTTATCTTTTGTTCCTGCTTTAATACCCGGGTCCCCCCCCTCCCCCCCCCCGGCCCTTTTTTCCTTTGGGGCCCTTTCCACACAGATTTCTGCAGTCTGTTCGCTAGTGTTGTGAATCACTGTCTATGGTCACAGCTACGGATTAGTGTTCCTCTGCGTGCAGTTTGAAGAGGAAGAAGTCCGTGGTGCTTTCCCGAGTCATGCACCACTCACAATGAAACATATTTTTTAGAGTTTTTTGGGCTTGCATGAGTGAGAAAAGAAACATTTCACAGCGACCCCATGAAAACCTTGCAAAGGTTTTCCCACCTCACCCCGATCTTTGCTTTTTTTGAAAGAGATTACTTTTCCCACTGATCTGAGATTTTATAGGGGAAAAATATTTTTAACAAAATTTAGGGTGGGTTTTTAAATGTATTTTAAAGAGTTTGTGAATGAATAAATTGTGATTTGCTTAAAACGCGGTGAAGCCCTGATAGGGGTCCTTTGCGGTCGGGGGGCTGTAAGCAAATGCCTTCCCTTACCTTTCCTGTGCAATAGTCCTGGACTGTCGATGCTTTCGTCATGGCGTTGCTCAGAGTACTTCAGTTTTTCACCTCCGCAGTGCCACTGTCGGGGTGTTCTGTCATGGGCGTTGCTCGAGTTTTCAGTCTTTCACCTTGCAATGTCACTGTTGATGTTTTCTGTCATGGCGTTGTCGAGTCTTTCGTCTTTCACCGCCTGCGTGATCCATGCTGATGCTTACTGAAAATGGCGTTGCTCGAGTCCTTCAGTCTTTCACCTGCCTGCAGTGATCCAGTCTGATGCTTACTGTCATGGCGTTGTCAGAGCCCTTCAGTCTTTCCCCGCCTGCAGTGATCCATGTCTGATGTTTACTGCCCATGGGTTGTCAGAGTCCTTCAGTCTTTCACCTGCTGCAGTGACCCATGTCTGATGCTTCTGTAATGGCGTTGCTCAGAGTCCTTCAGTCTTTCACCTCCCTGAGTGACCCATGTCTGAGCTTTTGTCGGCTTGCTCAGAGTCCTTCGTCTTCCCCTGCTGCGTATCCAGTTGTGCTTTCGTCATGGCGTTGTCAGGTCCTTCAGTCTTTCACCCCCCTGCAGTGCCCCAATGTTGATGCTTTCTGTCTGGCGTTGCTCAGAGTCCTTCAGTCTTTCACCTCCTGCAGTGATCCATGTCTGAGGCTTACTGTCATGGCTTTTGCTCAGAGCCCTTTCAGTTTTCACCCCCCTGCAGTGATCCATGTCTGATGCTTTCTGTCAGGCCCCGTTGTCAGAGTCCTTCGTCTTTCCCCTGCCTGCAGGTCCATGTTGTGTTACTGTCATGGCGTTGTCAGACCCCTTCAGTCTTTCACCTGCCTGCAGTGTCCATGTCGATGCTTTTGCAGGCGTTGTCGAGTCCTTCAGCCCCACCCCCCTGCAGGACCCATGTCTGATGCTTTCTGTCATGGTTTTTGCTCAGAGTCCTTCTCCTTACCTGCCTGCAGTGATCCCGATAAAGAAATTCAAATGAGGCAGGGAACAGCAAACAATAAAGAACAAACAAGTGCGTAACTCTTGCTCTCGTGATGAAATAAATTTTTTTCACGCCATTACCCCAACGAATGCTGCTTTCGACACCGAACCCCCCAGCAGAAAAGGCAAAACAGGAACACACAGAAAAACAAGGAAAATGTCCCCCACCCCCCACCCCCAAAAAAGGGTGTTTAATCTTGCCTATAGACCCTAACCTGACACATATCCCCGAGCAGCAACTGGAGAAATGACAAAAAAAAATTAACTTTTATTCAAGACGGCCGCTTTTTTTTTTTATATCTTTAGTAGTCGAAAAAAAAACGGCGAACAGTAACAAAAAACAGGTACCCCGGTTTCTTTGGTATGAAAGGAAATCTTTAATAAGCAGTAAACAGTAAATAGTTTCAGTTTCAGATTTATCAAGGAGGGTACTGCGTGCGGACTAGTCCATATACGCTACACCACACCACTAAGTTTGAGACCACACTGCGATGATTTTAAACTGATCGATAAATGAATGACAACTAAGAAAGGAAAATTTAAAAAAACGGGTCACGTGGCTAAGACTTGAGATGTCTGACCTACTCATTAGCCCCAAAGCGTGGTCAGACCTTGGGGCCCTGCCTAACTTGGTTTTGTCTTTTTGTTGTTGTTGTTGTATGTGTGTGTAGCGAATTGCCAATCAGATCAAATACAATCGCAGTCAATGAGTTTTCTGCAAGAAATTTTCAAACTTGCCCCAGGGAAAGAGGAAGTCCGTATCTTAAACAATGCATTGTGAAATTTCGTTTTTGCTTGAGCAGTATGACCTCGCGCCGACTTTCTTTGGATTTTTTGGATGTACCGCAAAAATTCCACCATGGACGATGTTGATGACGCCCGTATGCCAGGTCTACATTAGGGGGGAAAGAGTCTTCGAACAAACTTCCCGAGGCTTTGAACAAAGCAAAAATCTTCTTTTCGCTGCCTTTGCCCTGCTTGTGAAGACTGTGGTAACCCCCCAGCTCTGACGACACTGAAAGCCCTGAAGGAAGCGCATGGCATGCTCCTGGGACATCCCCGCTTTTCCCCACGTTTGTGACTCCAGTTGAAATTTCGCCCAAAGTTTTGACAGGTGTTTTGGTTTGAGGGTAACAGGCATGCTGGAGGATGCTTGCCCGGGGGCTTTCTCTAAGCAGTCATTCCTGGGTCAGAAAAAGAGCAAGGTAGTCGGGTTTTGCAGGGATCGTCGAGTATCACCGAAATTTCGCTTGACGATGTGGAAAGCGCACAGGGGACATGCTACAGTGGCACCCCTGATGGCGGCAGCCTGTTCCCCAAAGAAACGAAGGGTAATCCCATGGTTTTCCTGTTGAACTTCTGAGGGAAACAAACAAGGTACGGGTTTAAGGGGAAACTCCACCAAGTCTGGCGCAGAATGACAGATCTGTTGTTTTTCTTCAGCGTACCTTGCCCTTGATCAGGGGACTGGTGAGTTATGGGCCGAATAAAGCAGAAAAAAGTCCGAAAAACCCTTCGCCTTGCCGGTTCGCAGGAGTAACCCCCAAGGCTGTTTTCTTTCCCCCCGTCTTTTTTTCCCCGGGGCACATTATCTATGCCCTTTGGGCTCAGTGGCCCCCCTGTTCTGGATCCCCTCAAATATCCCCACCCGGGAAGTTGACACGTTTTGTTTGTTTTTTTCTTGATTTTTTGAACTTGATCAGTCATTGAAGATGGTGATCCCCGTAGTGGAATTTCTTTTCCCGTCTGAGACTACCAACATGGACAGGGTAGCCTCTCACATCCCCTTCCAGAAATATCCTGGCCAACCAAAGGGCCCTGAGAGACACAGGTACCTCATGCGGGTCAGGCGTTCGGTAACACTTAATTCAGAGGGGCCTTGCTTTTTTAGTTCCAGTCTTCCTCTGAAACCATAGCTTTTTAACACTCTGGGTAGGAATGGCCGGACCAAACAGTCCCCAGACTATAGGGTTTAAAAGGAACCGGACCTAACCCCCAGTCCCGTTTTTTAACCCGACCATTGCGCAGGGTGGCATGGGGCTCTGCCCATTTGACACAATGTCTCTACCAGACAACATGGTGCAGGGAAACGCTTTAGGGCTCCAAAATACTTTTTCCCTTGGAATGTAGTTGATTTCCCCGTGGAGCACCCGAAAGCGGATGACTGTCACCGGCCTTTGGGAAAAGACCCCAAGCAGAATCGGGACCTCGATCATTAAAAAAGACCGGAGAACGTTTTGGCAAGATAGGGGGAAAGGAGTATCTGAAATGAAAAAAAAAAGATCACAACAAAATCTGGTCAGTGCGGGCGGACAACGAGCAGCAGCCAACATCCCCCGAATTGATCAAAAACGGGGGAAACCCCGAGTGGACTGGTGGATTCAGTCACGCATGAAAGTGAGTCAAGGTAAAACCCCTGCGAGGCTCGCCTAGCATGTCCCCTAAAAAAGTGCTCCAGGGATCAGATGTCGGGAGAAACAAATTTTTCAGGTTCGTGTGAAGATTAAAAACCCCTGCAAGTCATGCTGTTGTTTTGGTATCCATGCCCCCGTCCCATGTGGGCCAAGCGCCAGACATGGACGCGACCTAAAAGCTAAAGTCCACAAGTAGTTGAGAACAAAAACTTCAATAGTTCCCCTGCTGTTTTACAATGTGTGAAGACAGCCAGGTCAGTGCATTTGTTGGCGAAAAAGGGAACCTGTCGAGTAGCACGGTCGTGTTAGATGCGGATATGACCCTGTTGTCCACAGTGAAAAGGAAGGGGCAAAGAGAAAGGTCGGTTAAGCATATCATGTCGTCCAGGGCTCGCCCCAAAACCCTTCTACAAAGGGAAGAACGCGAACGGCAGGCCGGAGACATGAGAGGACAACATCAGTTCATGGATGGCTTTGCCTCACACTCATCAACTGGCTTTGCCTCCACTCATCAAAAGGCTTTGTCACACTCACAACCCCAAAAGCGTCAAAGAACCGGGAGGGGGGAGGACACTGGTAGCAAAATTTCTCTGGCGCATCCACCCCCCCCCCCCCCCCCCCCCCCCCCCCCACCCACCCAAACGGTCTTGGAGAATCGGGATAGGTGATCGGTGAGAGATCGATAAGCTCGGATCACTGAGTGTACTGCTTTGGTTTTGTACGATGCCTTAGGACACCACAGGGGCGTGGACATTCCAGTTTCAGGTTGACCAATGAGCGGAATGGAGAACACGACGAGCTAGATGCTATATTTTTAAAAAGAACATTTTTAGAATGAAGTCAGTGCTTAGTTAAAATAGAAAAACCCTTTTTTTAGAACGGGAAAATCAGATGCTTTGTTTAAATGCACCTTTTTTTGAATGAAGACAGGACTGTATAGTTACAAAACCACCTTTTTTTTAGAAGGGGAAAAACCCGATGTATAGTTACAATCCAAAATTTTTTTTTTGAACTGAAGCGATGCTATGTTACATCCCCAACCCCTTTTAGAACTGAAGACCAGATGCTATAGTTAAATACCAATTTGTTGTAAAACTGAAGACTTCATGTAGCCGGAATTTGAGGGCCGGGATCCAAGCATCCGTCATGGCCCCAGAGACCGTCTGATGACGTAAGGATGTGTGTTGGGATCTGTATGTACAAATGGTCAAAACCCCCGAACCCCCCCCCCCCCCCCCCACCCCCCCGGGGGGGGGAACAGTTGCAGACGTTGCGTTGTAGTTGGTTTTTTTAAATAAGTGCATTAAAAAAATTCCGTCATTTCATTTTTTCGCAATCCCGAGCCCCCCCCTTCCCGGGATGGAAAAGTATTTCTCATCACATGAAGGGCTGGGTGTCCGGGAAGAGAGAAAAAGAACTATTAAAGTTTAAATTAAGGGGGGGCGGGGGAGAAAAGGAGGAGAGGAGAGAGGGAGAGAGAGAGAGAGAGAGAGGAGAGAGAGAGAGGGGGGGGGGTCAGGTCTCCCGGAGTTTCACCGGTTCATTTACCACTTAGGAATTGCGTCGGAGCGTGGAATGCGGAACGGAGGGACATTCCGGGCAGCTTGCCCCCTGATTCTTGGAACAACCCATACTTTTGGCGGGGGGGAGGGGGGGGGGGGAGATGGTTTGGTGTAAAAGCATTGATCTTTGTGTCCCGGAGTCGTGCGTTCGGTGCCCTACTGAGACGTTAGTGGGGGAAAAGGGGCCTCCCGGGGCCCCCCCATTGCGGGGTTTTCGGTGTAGGTGCTTTTGGAGGGTAAAAAATCTACGGTCCCACTTTTGAGCGGTGCATGAAGAAAACAACGTTACGCGCTGAAGGAACGTTTGATTTTTTTTTCTTGACTTCTAAGGAGACGGGCCCCAGTGGTTCACCTTGGGAAAAGGATCTCTTACTCTCTCCCCCCTTTTCTCTGTCTCTGTCTCTCTCTCTCTTTTTTATCTCCTCTTCTCTCAGGAGAGAGGGGGGAGAGAGAGAGAGAGGGAGAAAGGGGGAGAGAGAGGTGAAAAACTCTCTGTCTGTTGTCTGTCTCTCTTCTCTCACACATGCGCGCGCGCCACCACACCACACACACACACACAGCACGCAGCACCACGACGCCGCAGCACGCAGCCGCACCGACACACACCAACGCACACGCTCCCCCCCCCCCCCCCCCAGCGCGCGCCTAATATTATCCAAAATAAGATGCCGATGACGCGCACGCACGTGCGCGCACACACACACGACACGCACAAACACGCCACACGTACACAACAACCCACACACACCAACCCAACACAAAAACCACCCACACACACACACTGTCTCTGTCTGTCTGTCCCCTCTCCTCTTCTCTTCTCTCTCTCTCTCTCTCTCTCTCTCTCTCTTTGGACTAAAAATGTGGCTCTATGAACATCAAGAAAAACGTTGCGGGGCAATGACGTTGGAAGAGTTTTTTTTTTTTAATTTGAGGTAAGGGGGGCAATGTGGTCTGGACTCCTCCCCCTTTCCAAAACCCCAGCCTGGCTAAAGGCAAGCCCTTTTTTTTTTTTTTTCAAGGAAATGTTCCATTTGTTTTTCATGTTTTTTCCAAAATTTTTTCCGTGTAAGGTGTTAAAGAAAGGGGTCGGAAACTAGAGGAAGATTTTTTAAAATTTTTCCCTTTTTTTAAGGTTGGGATCACACCACACACACACACACACACACACACACACACACACATAAACACACCACAACACACCACACACACACACAACACACACACCACCGTTTTTCCCAAAAAAAAACGCTGGAAAACTGGCCCCCTGTTCGAGTTCCCCGGAAAAAACGTGCCACCCCGGGTGGGATGGAAAACGGTCCACCGCACAAAACCCCGTGCCGTTCCACAGAAAGGGGGACCCTTCCCCGGGAACGCGGGGGAAAAAAGGCTGGAAAAGTACTCCCCGTTTTGTCTTCTTTTTTCCGCTTCTCAGAAAGAATGGACAATTGCCATGCCTTCCCTATTCTGCATCCGCACGCTCTCTCTCTCTCTCTCTCTTCTCTCTCCTCTCTTCTCTCCCTCTTCCCCGTTGTGGGGGGGTTTTTGTTTTTTTTTTGGTGTGTGTGTTTTTGTGTGTGTTTTTGGGGGGTGGGGGGTTTTGTTTTGGTGAAACGCAGGGGCGCGCGTTGGGGGTGGGGTTTATGGTGTGTGTGTGTGTGTGTGTGTGTGTGTGTGTGTGTGTGGTTGGGTGTGTGTGTATGGGTGTTGTTTTTGTTGTCTGTCTCCTTTCTCTGTTTTCGTTCTCGTCTGTTGTCTGTCTTTCCCCTGTGTGTGTGTGTGTGTGTGTGTGTGAGCCGCGGCGCGGGCTGCGTGCGTTTTTATGTGTGTGTGTTTGGTGTGTGTGTTTCTGTTGTCTGTGTCTTTTCTCTGTCTGTCTGTTTCTCTGTTGTTGTCTGTTTTTCCCCCGTGTTGTGTGTTGTGTGGTGTGTGTGTGTGTGTGTGTGTGTGTGTGTGTGGTGCGTGTGTGCGTGTTTCTCTCCGTCTTTTTTCTTTCGTGTCTGGTCTCTCTCTTTTTTTTCTGTCTTGTGCTGTCGTCTGTCTCTGTCTCTGTTGTCTGTCTGTCTGTCTGTCTGTCTGTCTGTCTGTCTGTCTCTCCTTCTCTCTCTCTCCTTTTTTCTCTCATAGGTTCATGTTGTTTGCCAAGTTTTTGCTGGTGTTACGTAAGGCAGTTTGTTTCCACGGTGTTGAAAAGTTTTGGGTCCGCCTAAAAATGAACGTATTCAATTCACTTCCCTGTTTGTGGCCCCCCGACGGCAGGCGGGGGGAGGGGCCATCGGGCCCCTCCTTTCGATCAATGGGGGGCCGACAGGTTGCTGTAAGATCATCAAAACATACAAGGATTTTTTTGTCGTACACAAAGTCTATCAAATGGACGGTATTTTGTGATACATGGGGCCCATCGGAATGGGGAAGGGTCATTTGTAAAAATCCCCCTCAGAATGGGAAAAGGGATCTATCCTGTGTAATCAAGACCATCAGGGGGAAGGGATCTTCTTGTAGTACATCAAGACCTCAAAGGGGAAAGGTCTTCTTGTGTACAAAAAGCCATATGAGGAAGGGATTATCTTGTAGCTCAACCCCTCAGAAGGGGAAAGGGATCTTCTTGTAGTACATCAAGACCCATGAGGAAGGGATTTCTTTTAGTACAAAAAAGACCATCATGGGAAGGGATCTTCTGTAGTACAGTGAGACCATCGAAGGGGGAAGGGAAAATCTATCTTGTGTACATCAAGACCATAAAAATGAGGAAAGGATCTTCTTATAGTACATCAAACCATCGAAGAGGAAGGGATCTATCTTGTGAAAATCAAGCCCCGTTGAGGAAGGGATCTTTTTTTGTATTATAAAGACCATCAGAATGGGAAAAGGGCTATTTGTAGTAATCAAGCCTCGAATGAGGAAGGGATCTATTTGTAGTCGTGAGCCCATCGAATGAGGAAGGGTCTATCTTGTAGTAATCAAGCCATCGTTTGAGGAAGGGATCTTCTTGTATACAGTGAGCCATAAAAAGGGGGAAGGGATCTATTTGTGTCAGTGAGCCATCGTTTGGAAAAAAGGTGGTCTTGAAGGGATTTAAGACTGTAGAATGGGAAAAGAGTGCACTCTTTGTCTGTCTCTGTCTGTCTCTGTTTGTTATCTGCGTTGTTTTTGTCTTTGTCTCTTTGTCTCTTTTGTCTGTCTGCGTCTTTTTTTTGTCTCTTTTCTGTTGCTGTTTTTGTCCCTCTGTCTCTGATTCTCTGTCTGTCTGTCCTTTTCTGATCTCTTTTCTCCCCTTTCTTTTTCCCCTGTCTGTCTTGTCTGGGGTTGTGGGGTCTGTCTGTTGTCTGTCTGTTGTTGTCTGTTTCTCTCCTCTTCTCTTCTCCTCTCTCTCTCCTCTCTCTCTCAGAGTGCATGCGTTCACATCCCCCCAGAGATTTGATGCCACATCCGAAAGACAAAAAGGGTGGGAGTCGCACAAACGTTGCCTGAAAGAAACCCCCGCAACCGGACTTTCTAACCCCGGGGATTGACCCCAAGCCTCAGACAACAACGCTGTGTCCACTTGCCCATCCGGCCCCCCCTAAAACCCCTCTTCAGACAGTTTTCCGGTACACCCTACCGCCGGAGTCGATGACGTACTTTTTTTTCCCCTGCGTTGCAGGTGATACCCCGCGGCCTTCCCCATAATTTTTGAGGGTAAGGATTAATCAATTACCCAAAAAAGGGAGAGGAGTTTTTGTGTTCACGTTTTTTTTTTACCCCCCCCTTAAGGCAGCCATATCCACTCGGGGAAGGTGCATGCTATTTTAACGTGTCTCCATACCAACGGCCAAAAAGGCCTTTTTTCCGAAAGTTGATGAGGGGGTTTTACGTTTGTGCAAGAGTTTGGTCGTTTACCCGGAACCCGGTTTATAGTTTCATTCGAAGGACGTAAGGAAAAGGAGTCAGAATCAATGTTAACTCCGGGGGAAAAAAACCCCGACCAAACGGCCCGGCGGAGCTGGCCCCCCAAAAACCCCGGAACACCAAGAAAGAAACCCCGGGGCTCCCCCCCCAGCTTTCCCCGGGCCCCCCGGAGCGACACTCGAGTCTGGGCGAAAATAATCCCCTTTTGCCTCCAACCTTGAGTGGTAACGGGGCGATCGATTTGTTGTTAAAGAAGATCCCTGCGGTTCCTTCCTGAAAAATGGGCACATCTCCCTGCCCCTTTGTCGAGTGGCGCACTCCTTGAACGGGTGTAGACCACGGGGCCTTTCATCGATGCCCCTCAGGGGTTGATGTACCAAAGTTTGGGCCCGGCAAAAGTTTCTAAAAAAAAAAAGTTCATGTTGTGTCAAAAGGCTCAAAATTGGTTGTTTGTTCGGCCGTTGTCTTTTGGCCACGAAGCCAGTGTGTGGACTGTTTTGTTCGGCCGTTGCTTGGCCCCTGCGGTCGATTTTGTGTGTGATGTCCTTGGAAAAATTTAGGGACCAAAAGGGATCAGCTTGGTGTATTTTTTTTAGCCCCAGAACGTATTCACGAAAGGGGTCAGGTGTCGAGACTTGTCGGTTGGTCGTTGTTGTACAGCTGAAAAAATGGGGTGTCCCCCGCTTTTCGTTTCGGTATGTCGTTGCTTGGTGACGCAGTTTGGGGCATTAAGGGAATCTCTATGGGCAGAGAAGGGGAACAGTCAAAACAAAAAGGTGGGTAACTTTCTTGCTCCCGGTAAATGCACACCCCTTTTTTTTCATCGGGGGGGAAAGAGTTGCCCTACCTGTTTTTTCTGTGGGGGGCAAGAGTTCCCCCCCTGTATGTTTTCGTGGGGGGCAAAGATTTGCCCTACCGTTTGTTTCTCGGGGGGGGGCCAAAGAGTTGCCCTACCTGTATGTTTCACTTGGGGGGAAAAGGTTGCCCTACTGTTTGTTTCATCGGGGGGGGCAAAGAGTTGCCCTCCTGTTGTTTCTCGTGGGGGGCAAGTTTTCCCCCCCTGTTTGTTTCATGGGGGGGCAAAGAGTTGCCCTGTAGTTTCATCGGGGGGAAAGGTTGCCCTACCTTTTTTTTTCATGGGGGGGCAAAGAGTTGCCCTACCTTTTTTTCATGGGGGGGGGCAAAGGTTCCCCCCCTGTTTGTTTCATGGGGGGGCAAAGAGTTCCCAAACCCCTGTTTGTTTTGTGGTCACATTTAGTTCTGTATTTCCCCCTCTCCAGAAAAAAAAAAACAACAAAAAAAAACCATGAAATGTTCTATCGACCAAAAGAGCCTCCCCCTCCCCCCCACCTCCTTCGATCTCCATCCTCAACCCCCCCGCCATCTGGCCGGTGGGAAAAAGTGTCCCATTGTGCAGATACATCGCAGAAGTACGTAAAAAAAGTTCGCTTGTTGGCTTACATGAACAGTTATGCAGGTAAGTGTTTTGAATAAAGTTTGTAGAAACGAACAGGGAGAAGAAAGGACGGAGTGTAAACACCGTTGTTCTTTTCTTTCCCCCTCTGTGCCTTATCCCCTTACATGTCCTTCTGTCTCCTGTCGTCTGTACGCATTGTGTCGTGGTGTGTGTGGTGTGTGTGTGTGTGTGTGTGGTGTGTGTGCGTGGGCCGCGCGTGCATGCGTAAGCGTCGTGGTGATGTTTGGGTTGTGTGCGCGCGCGCGCTTTGTTGCTTTTTCCCAACCCATCTGTCTTTTCTTTCTCTTTTTCACAAAAAACACGCACGCAAAAAAAGAAATCACATACACACAACACCAAAAACACACAACACACACGCGGCGCACGCGCGCAAAATCAACGCCACACACAACACACACACAAAACAGATTAAGAAACCGATTACAGAAAAACCCCGGACACACTCCACACACTCCACACAAAACGCTCAGCCCCGCACGCACCCCCCAAACCCCCAAAACAGCATACACGCCCGGCACCACACACACCAACACACACAAACAAAACTCGCGCGTGTTTTCGCGCGCGCGCGCGCCCCGCGGCGCGCACACACACAAACACACAACACACACACACAAACCCCACACACATAAAACCCCACGCGGCACAAACGTGTCATGGGGATCCGGGGACTGTCGGTGGCGTGGTGTTCTCCCTCTGAAAGTTCTGGGTTTGTCATTTCCCTTTTTGCAGCTCTCTTTGTTTGGGTTTTTTATCGTTTTTTTTTCTAGGCACATTTTTTTGACATTCTAGCCTTGGGCTTCCCTGTGTTTTAAATGAAAGGGAAGGAGAGGGGGGGGGGGGAAAGAGGGGGGGGGGGGGGAGGGGAAAGGGAGGGGGGGGGGGGGGGTGGGGGGGAGGGGGGGGTGGGGTTATTTTTTTTTTTGGGGTTTTTTTTTATTTTTTTATTTTTTTTTTTTTTTTTTTCCTTTTTTTTTGGTTTTTTGGTTTTTTTTTTTTGTGTGGTGTGTTGTGTGTGGGTGTTGTGTGTTTTGTGTGTGTGTGTGTTGTGGTGTGTGTGGTGTGTGTGGGGGGGGAGAGAGGAGAAAAGAGGAGAGAGAGAGAGAGAGGAGAGAGGGGAAAAAGGACACGAGGGAGCAGAGAGAGTGACGAGAAGAGACAAAAGAGAGAGGAAGCAATACGTGTTCAAAAAGCATAGTCACCACTGGATCTGGGCTGATCGGCCCCCTGTTGATCGATTCTTTGATCCATTTGAAACCTTACGCAGGGCCCACTCCCCGTCCGCAGGACCCTTTTGAAAGTTCCACCCCCCCGGGTTTTCCCTCCTCTTCCCCCTCCTCCCCCCCCCCCAACCCCCTCTCTCCCAGGAATTTCGGAGAACTGCTTGGCCCCTTTCCACCGGGTACCGGAGAAAAGGAAAGGAGTTGTTGGCGGTCCCGGGGGGGGTCGGTAAGAAAGAAAAAAAAGGGGGGTGGAATGGGTGAGGTTTTTCATCCTTCTGAACCTATTCCTAAGGAAGGTGAAGGGGAGCCGCCTCCCCCCCCCCCCCCCCCCCCCCCCCCCCCCCCCCCCCAAACCCCTTTCTCCCCTTTTGCTCACACTCCCCCCCCCGAGGTGAAAACACGTGTGCTTTTGTCATTCTTTTTTTTCTCCCAAAAATCTGCTCATGCAAGGTCATCAGTCCTCCCCCATCCCCCACCCCACCCCCCCCCCACCCTCCCCCCGTCGTTTTTAGAAACAGGGAGGGGGTAGGGGGGGGGGGGAGGGGGGGAGGAAAAATGGGGGAGGGGGGCAAAGGGAGAAAAAAAAAGCTGGTTCCCCGTTAAACTTGCAGGAAAAACGTCCGTTCTTGACTTGGATAACTCCTGGCGCCCCCCTTTTTTTGGGGCCCGAAAGGATCGTACTTAAACGGGGGTGAGGAGGGGGGAGAGGGGAGGCCGTTGTTGTTGAACACTTGGCTAACCCTTTTTTAATTTTTGCTTCATTGAGGCCCCCAAACCCCCCCCACCCCCCCCCCCCCCCCTCCCCCCACCCCCCCCCCAACCCGTCTTTGACCCCCCCCCACCCACCCCCCCATAAACCCACCCCCCGTTTGGGTTTCACCCCCTTACCTTTATTTTGAAAAAGCCCCTTTGATTCGGGTGGATTTTAAAAGATGTTTGCTGGGTTCGGTTTTCTTTTTTAAATGTGGGACTGGGTTTCAACTGTTTTAGTTTTTTTTCCCCCACCAAAACAACACAAACAACCACACACACAACAAAAACCCAACAACAAACAACAAAAAGACAGAAGAAAACAACAAAAACCAAAAAACAAAAAACAACAACACCACACACACACCCCACCAAACAACAACAACAACACACAAAACCCCAAAACACACACAACACACACACAACACACACACACCACACACAACAACACAAAAAACGCACACAACAACAACCCCACACACACACACACATACAGAGGAAAAGAGGGGGGGGGAAGGGGGGAAAGGGGAGAGAGGAGAAAAAGAGAGAAAAGGGGGGGGGGGAAAGAAAAGGAAGAAAAAATGGAGGGGGAGAGAGGGGGGAAAAAGAGGTAGCTTTTTTAATCTGGGGTTCCTTCGGGGGTTTGTTTTTTTCTTTTTTTTTCCTGCCCCTTCTTTTTTGGTTTTTTTTTTTTAAATTTCTTTCCTTTTTAAAATTTGGTTTTTTTAACATGGTAAAATTTAATTTTGTCACCTAAAAACGTACAATTTGGGTTTTTTCCATAGGAAAGTGGCCCCCCCAAAAAAAAAAAACCCCCAAATTTACCCAAAAACCCCCCAAAAAGATTTTGGGAAAAAAATTGAAGAAACTATTTTTGGAAAATGGGGCCATCCCCCCCAATGTCTGTTTTGTTTGAATTTGGCATTTTTGTTTTCCTTCGGGGAATAAAGGTTTAATTAAAATTTCTGAAAAGTTAAAAAACTGTTTTTTGGGGCCGAAAAGGGATTTTTGTAAACAAAAACCGTTTCTGTAAAAAAATTTACAAAAACAAATTTAACCAGAAAAAAGGTTATTTTTCCCCATGGTTAAAAAGATTAGATTTTTTTTAAACCCGAAATTTTGTATTTTAAGTTTCTTCACTTTTTTTATGTGGGGTAAAACCTCCAAAAAACCCACACCACCCCCCCAACCAAAAAAACCCCCGAAAACGTTGTGTAGCCAAATTATTGGGGGGTATCTTTAAAAAAATTTTTTCCTCGCAAGAGTGCCGTGAAAAATGGAACGGGAAAATTTTTGGGGTGTTTTCGGGGGGAAATAAGTTAAAGGGAAAAGGGGGCGGAAAAAATGGACTAACGGGTTTTTTTTTTGGGGGCCTGAATAGGGTAACGGTTGGGGGCATGCTTTTTTAGGCCCAGCCCAAAGGGAGGGGGGAGAAACCTCCGGGGATCCCCCCCCGGGATGGCGGGGGGGAGGAAAAGGGGTGGGCGGGGGGGGGGGAGGGGGGAAGGACGGGGGGGGGGGGGGGGGGGGGGGGGGGGGGGGGGAGAGTTGAGGGAAAAGGGGGCCGGGCCGAGGGGGGAACGGCTCAAGCCCCCCTTTTCCCCCCCCCCTCCCCCCCCCTCCCCCCCCCCCCCCCAACCCAGTGGCCCCGTGGTAACGGTCTGTGAAACAAATACCCCCGGGGCCCAACAGTGTGCAAAGAGGAAGTAGAAAACGGGTTTTTTTTGGTTTTAGAGAACAAAAAATAGGCTTTTGGCTCCCCACCCCCGCCAGCTCCAACCGGCTAAAGCCGGTTTCGTTTGCCCCCGCGGCTTCCCAAAATGCCTATTTTTTTTCTTTAAAAAAAAAAAACATTTAAAAAACATACAAAATGGTAGGATTATCTTTTTTTAACACTAAATTTTGAAAACTTTTGAGACTTTGTTTTGCTTAACCCTTTGTTTTTCTTGTGTTTCAAAATCATTTTACGCTACATTTATCAAATGGTCTCGTCTTTCTGTAAAAAAAATTTTAGTTTTAACGTTCTCTAAAGTTTTTTAAATGGTTTTTTTTTAAAATAAATCCCCCACATTTCCCGATGTTTCCACGAAACCAAATTTTGATAAAGTATTTCTTTTTCTAACTATGTCTTTTTGCACGCCCCTTTAATAAAAGTGTCGGCCCTTTCAAACTTTTTTATAAAAGTGTTTAAGCACCGCAAAAATTTTTTGTAGGACAAAAATGATTTATCATCCGTCCTTAAACCTTCTGTGTGATAGCTTTTTCCCCTTTATTTGGGCAAAAATTTTCTATTGATCAAAATTATACGATAAAATTTTTTTGTAATAGGTCGAGGACAAATATTTTTTTCCACAACCAGCTGCCACAAATCAATGAAAAAATGAGGGGGTTTTTATCAAATTTTTAAATCGGGATTGACGCCAAAGTCTTTTTTTCCATAGTTTTATAACGATTTAATTTTAAAACCCGTTGTGTTGTTTCATATTCCGTCAAATTTGATCGTAAAAAAAATCTTAAAAGGTTAAATGTGTCGTTAATCCCAAATCGTTTTGTCAGATTTTTTTTTTTTAAGCTAACTTGTTTTGTTGCTTGTTGTTCGACTTAAATTTTTTCCCCCTGGACGAACCAAAACAGTAACTTTTTAAAATTGTAACGTCTAAGTTTTGCAGTAAAAGAATTCCCCCAAAAAGGGTGGTCACTGACCCCACAGCCCCTTCCCCCCCCACATTTTTTAAGAAAAAAATTTCAAGTATTATTGTAAAAGGTTCCTAAACGTGGTGGAAAGAACTTTACTTTTTTGTAGTTCCCCCAAAATGATTTCTTTGTGGAGGAGTAGTTTGCTCCCAAATTCTTTATTTGATCTCTTTCCGACTATTGTTTCTGGAAAAGACTTTAAGTAAAGGGCCAGAGTTCATGTTTCTGAAAATTTTTTGACGGTCGAAAAATGTAAATGGGTTACAATTAATTTTTTTTGTCCCCTTCTAAATAGGTTCAAAGTGCCATTTGTGTCAGTTTTTCGAATATTTTTTTCTACGCCCGTATTATTTGCTTCTAGATTGGGGTAGTTGTTTAGTTTAGGAAAACCTTTTGTTGTCGCAACCTCTTTGGCTTATAAAAAACCATTTTAGTGACTCAAAAACCTTAAAAAATGCCTATCTCCGTTTTGTTCAAAGTCCCAACGTCTGCAAGGCTTTTATTCTAAAGTTAACACCCCTCAGGCGCTAATGTAACTCCCTGTTTTTTTTGGTCCACGTGAAATTTTTTTAAAAAAAAGTATTATTTTTTTCTAAAACAATGTGCAGGTTAACATTTCACGACTTCCTGTTTTATCTGTGATCTTTATTTTAAACGACCGACCCTCCCAAAAGCTAATTTTTTTAACTGTAAATTGGGTTGTAAAAAATTTCATAATGCTTTGAGTTTTCCTGAGGAAAAGGCTTTTTTAAAACAGTTGAGGGTTTCATCATAAAGTTTTCATCAGTTTTCGCTGTAAATGAACATGGGAAAAATAATGTAAGCAGAAAGCGGAATTTCCCTCAAAGGGGAGTTTTGTCTTTTTTAACTAAAATTTTCATGATGATTGATCGTTGTTGTTAAAAAACCCTAAATTTAGCTAGCTTACAAAAAAAGGTAATTTTCTCTTTTTTTTTCGGTTTTTGATGTAAATTTTTTCTTTCAAATTTGCATTGTTAAGTTTGAGGTAATGTTCGAAGTTACTCATTGTTTTTTCAGCGAAAAAAAACCCGTTAACCACAGGTTGGTTAATGGCTAACTAATTTAAAATTATTATAAAATTTTTTAATCTTATTTTTTCCTTTGGGTTTTATTATTTAAAACATAGATTAAAAAAAATTTCAGGAGGAACCCCCTTTGGGTTTTCCCTTTCTTATTTAGTTTTTCTAAAAAAGAAGGATGTCTTGAGTTGTTATTGTTACAAATTTTTTAAAAAAAATTTAAAAAATGAGGCATTCAAAATACTAATGCAAAAATTCTGTTGGGCGCCTACGTCCAAAGATATAGCAACTGATTCTTGACATTTCTGTGACTCAGTCTGCCCCCTTTAAGAAAGGTTAGCCCCATTAAAAGATTCTTAACCCCTTTAAAAACGAAACCCCCCCAAAGTGTGGTTCAGTCATCCGATCAGTTTTTTCAAAAACCCTTTAAAACTTTGCGGGTTTTTTTGGTCAACTGGGTGTGGGTTGTATGCGATCATTTAAAAACGACTTTGGTGAGGTCGTGTATAGATTTTATTTTTATTACCCTTGGGGGTTTTTTTTTTTGAACTGAAAACGCCCCCCAAAAGACAAAACTTTTAAACCCCTTTTGCAACGAATAGATTTTAAAAGGGTTTTTTTAAAGGATCTGTAAAAATTTTGTATGCCCCAAAAACAGACTTTAGACAAAAGTTGGATCAAATAGGTTTAGGCCCCCTTTTTTTTTTGGGGGGCACAGAAAGTATAACTTGATTGGGAATCCTCCTTACACATCTTTCCCTTAGGACAATTTTTACCTGGGTCTTTAGGGGGAAAGCATAAACAGCAGGACAACATTTATTTTGGATACTTTAAGGGTCTAACAAACGGGAAAAAACGAATAAACGACTTATTCGTACTTAGTTTGGTGTTTGTAGGTTTTCAAGCACAAACGAGATCAAAAAAAATGACCTTTATGGCTTTGACGCCAAAAACGATTTGCAAAAATTTGAGGATTTATTATTTGCGTTGTTTTCCTTTAAATATTAAAAGGTTTTCCCAAAAAGTTTTACAATTCGCAAAACAAAAGTAGACTTTGCTGTTGGGGCTGGGGTTTTTTTGCGCTTCCGACCTCGACTTCGATAGGAAAAATAAAAAAATTAATAATGAAATCCTTGTTTTAGGAAATGAAAGGAAAAGGCGGGAAAAAAAAAAAGACTAAAAATTTTTTTGCCAGTACAAACAATAAAAAAAGAAGTCCCCTCAAAACCCCCCCCCAATCCCCCAAAGGCCCAAAATCAAAGGCATTGAAGACGCGCGTGATGACCCCGAATATGAAAAAAACGGATGTTATGGATTAAGCCCTAGGATTACTTTTGGCTTTTTATAAAAAGTAACCCAATATTAAGACAACTAAATTCCCTAAGTGTCGGCCTAAAGCCAATACTTTCCCCTTCAGTAGACAAAAGGCTAAGATCCCCTAAAGCCGGTAAAAAATTATTGCTTTAATGGTAATTTTTTTTTTTTAAAAACTTGCAAATGATCAAGTTGTTTTTTTTACCTTTTTTATCTGATGGGGGGCTGGTGGGGATGCTCCCCACCACCACGCCTGTAATGCCAACCCATGTATTATTGCAAATTTTCCTAAGGTGTTTAAAAAATTGTAAGTGGGAAATTGCTCTCTAAACAGGTTCTTATTCGTTTTGCTAACGTTGTGTTTCATATAAAATTCTTTGGATAGTTTCTTTATTCGCTCAATTGAGTTTAATTGTTCTCGGTTAGTGACGCACTTCTAGTCTTGTGACTTTTGTTCAAGTCTTTTAGTTTTGTTATTTTTCTTTAAAAACACAGGTCCTAAGTTGTGGTCATAGCCTAAAAAGTTTTTTTTTTTCTTTTTTATTATCTGTTCACCCAGTTTTGCTAAATTGTTTGTTAATTGCCTCTGTGCTTTTTAAAGCATGTAAGGGCCCTTTTTTTTTCATAGGTAGCGGGGGGTCGGCTGTTTTTAAAATGTTTTTTTTAAAAAGGTTTCTATTATTGGGGTGCTGTTGGGTTAAAACTTTAAGGGGTTTGTTTGAAAATTTGGTTTCTGTTGGGAGTTTTGTAGTGTGTTTTGAAGTTTAGAACTGCCTCCTGTCTAATCTTTTTCGGTTTAGCAATCCAAGGCGTTTTTTTTCGTCACACTGAGCCTTTGTCTAATTTAGTCTTTGCTAAAAACTTTGATGGGTCTGGTTTAGTTGTAAGTGAACAAGTTGCCTTTTTCGTTTTTCACAAAAAATGGCATCTTTTTTTCAAAACATTAGGGTTAAAATTGGGAGGTTCTTGGCCTAAAACTTTGTAAATGTTTGACCTTTTTTGTTAATTTTCCCGAATGATTGTAAAAGGGTGTAAAGGAAATCATTTCACTCATGTCGTTCCAGGGCCAAAAAAAATATAATCTTTTTTGCCAGTTTTTAAATAATTAATTTTTTTTTGTTTTATAAAAAATGTCACAAGAATGGTCGATTTTGACCCGCAAGAAAACTGAAAACCCTTTTGGCGTAAAGGGGGGAAAAAACAGAATATTTGTTCCAAAAAATCCATTACATTGTTCGATCAAATTCTTACTGTTAAAATTTAGCCCCCAGGGCAGATGAAGTGTTTGTGCCGGGTCTGACGGTTATTTCAAAATAGCCAAAACAGCAACGCGCAAAAAGGACAG
Source organism: Conus canariensis (assembly GCA_033310375.1). NCBI lineage: Eukaryota > Metazoa > Mollusca > Gastropoda > Neogastropoda > Conidae > Conus > Conus canariensis. The sequence continues at coordinate 15,960 of JAMYXO010000458.1, read as the reverse complement.
TAGTCGAATCGGGACGGGCAATCGTTAAGAAAATTTTATTAAAAATTGAGGGGCAGAAAAAATTTCTTTCACAATGCAGAATATTTCTAATGTTGTGTTTTGGCTAACGATAAAAAAAGGGGGGCCTTTTTGCGTTTCAAGGAATCGAAAAAACGAAGCACTAAAAACGAATAGACGCCGAAGATGTAAAAAACGGTAAAAAGTATGAAGCTGTAAGTTTTGCTTATGGAAAGTTTTTTCCATCCCTTGTTTTGAGTTTTTAAAAAACGCTTGCGCCTATTTAAGGGATTAAAAGAAGATTGTATATAAAAATAATTTTTTAAAAATACAAAGTGTCTTTGACGACAACACTGTTCCAATAGCATTTTCGACATTTTTTGGTTTTACTTGTTGGAAAACCCAAATTGAAGGTGATTGGCAACAATACAGTCAAAATTAGCAAATATTACAAAAAAGTGATTCATCTACAAATATCCTAAAGCGGGCGCCCAAAAATATGGAACTTTGTTTTAGCGCCGCAGCAAGATCCCTTAAAGGTTTTTTTTGCTGTGTGAAGATGAAGAACCATTCAAAGACAAAGTGAAAAGTTTTTTAACCTAAAATAACTAAAGTACAATGTTCAATTGGGGGTTTTGTCCTAACCAAGTCTACGGTGCGGGCTTAAACCTTTATCATCATTTTGAGAAATAAGAAAATTGTTTGGAGGGGAGGTCTAGAAATCCAACAGAGACCTTGTGTTAAAAATCTACCCTTACAGTGTTGACTTGAGAAATTTAAAACAAAATACGGTTTATGGTTTCCCAAAAAGGCAAAAGAGGAAAAACAGTTCATGGGGGGGGAGAACAGTTAAAGACGTAATAAACTTTCAAATTGATAAAAAAAAGGAGTGATAAAAACCCCTTAATGTACATTTTTTTTAATTTGATGCGCAGTGAATATTAAAAAAACAGATTAAAAAAAATCCAATACTAAAAATTTTTTTTATTTTAAAAAGATGTCTGTTAGATTAAAACCAAAAAAGCCCAAAGAAGAGAATCTGTTGCTGTAGACATAAAAACTTTCGATTCAAAATTACACAAAAACAACAAAAACTGAGCAGGCCTTTCAAAAAACAGCAAAACCAAACGAAAAGGTATTCTGCTGTCTTTAAGGGTTACAATGTTAATACTGGAGCATCGGCGGTTAGTGCTTTAAAAGGGAACAAGTGTAGGTTCTTGAACGGGTTGGTGCACCCCGGGTTGCTATACCTCTAGGTGGTTTGTCTTTAAAAAATTTTGGTGGTTTTGGGGGGTTTTAAATGCTGTCAGCAAAAAAAAAAAAGCTAAAAACCAAAAAACCCGCTAGGGTTCAACTAATAACAGCTAAACTTAGTTCCTTCAAAAGATAATTGATAAAGCATTGCCACGAACATCACGGATGAAGAAATTTAGTGCCTAAGGCTGATTTGAGGCTACAAAGACAAAAGTTTGATCTTAAAGAAAGGCAAGGGAACTTTTTTCAAAACCAGACACCCCCCAGAAAAAAAAAGGTGTTTAAAAAAAGTAAACGAAAATTAAATCTGTTAAAAAAAGCCACTTAAAAACACCAAAGGGGTTTTTTACTTTTGTTTATGAGTCCAAGACAAAAAAGACCGTTTTAATTGGTTCTGTTAAGTATTTTTTTTTTAAATTTTAAATAAAAATTTTGAGTTAGAAAAAACAAAAAGGTAAGATATTGAAGGTTCGTGAATTGTTTGAAGCAAAATCGAGGGAAAAGGGTTTGTCAAAAGCTTTAAATGAGGGGGTTTTAGAAGTTATTGTCCCCAAAAAACGTGCAGGCAAGCGTTGTAATGTTTCTCAAGTTCCAAGTAAACTAACAAAAACCCCCCCGTTAAAGTAGGATAGTTGTTTTTTAAACGACTAATAAAAAATAAACGAAGAAAAATTGAAGTCTGGGTTCAATAAAAGCAGTATTTTTTTATAAGATTAAACCGGTTGGGCAGATCAATTCTTAACAGTTTAATGAAGCCTTGAAGCAGTAAAAAGGGGGTCGGTTGGTCGAGGGTAAAATCCAGACACAGTTTTTAAAAGGGAAAGTATGACCCCATTGTAGGCAAGTTTTACATTCCATGCCCCAACATTAGTTGCAAAGAAAGGTTCGAAATAAAAAATTAGACGAAAAAATTTTTAGTGGGCGTTTTTGTAGGCTGGTTTACGTTGCAAAATGCAAAGAGGATCTAACTTTTTAAAGGGGGGGCCCCAAGATCTTAATTTAACGGCCCTTTGAATTTCCTATGGTGTAGACAAAATTTTCGTTTAAAAAAAAGAATCCACCAATAACTGTTAATTTTAAAATGGTCTAAAGAAACCCCAACCTTTGCCAATTGAGTGTAAAAAAGTCCAAAATAGGGAACCAAACCCCAAAACTCATGTAACTTATCCAATGCAAAGTTTAAATGGGGGCATACATTAATACGCACAATAGTAGATTATGTGCATACTACAAAACAAATGAAAAAAGAATTTTTTAGAAAATGTTAACAAAAATTTCGTGTTCAAGCTGGAGGAAATGTAAAACATTTTCTTAGTCCAGTTGACTGCAATACAGACTAATTTGCCAAGAGAAGGCAGTAAGGTTGTTTTAAGAATTACAAAAAATCCCGGGGTTTCCCCAAATTTTTGTTTACGGGGGGGCTTTGAACGTTTTTGTTCCTTTGAAGGACCTGCCCCCAAAAAAATTTTTCCAAAAAAACAGTTTAATAAAAAAACCACCAGATTTGTTAAAATTGCTTTATTTTGTCAGTCGGTTTCGCCTAAAAAACCAGAATAAAAAGGGACCACTGCAGAAAAAACCCCTTTCTTAAAACGCATGCAAGAAGTTCGAAAAGTTGTTCTTTAATCTGTCCTACCCGTCTTAAAATGCCCCTAAAAGTCAAGATGCTAGGCTCCCTACTCTGTTGGATTTGTGGTTTAGAGAAAACACTAAAAATTTTAAAAACCGAAAAGAGCCATGATCCTTACCCCAAAAATTAAGGGGCACCCCAAAACAATTGCAATTTTTAAAAAATTTTTATCCTAGGAACTTGGGCCCCTTCCATTTTTTTCAAAACTTCGGGGTTTTACGATCTCCCTTTAATGCGCATCCCGCCCCCTTTGGGTTTTTTTTTCTTTTCGCAGTCATCAAAAAAGTACATGTGTTTCACTTTAAATAATTTATTTTTTTTATGATTATGCAACCCTGATGGGGGGTTTAGAGTCCTGGCGGGATCTTTTAAATCCTCCCCAAAAAAAAAATATTTTGACCCAACTTTGTTAGAAAGGGCTTTTTCCTTATGAGTACATGAAAAGTTTGGGAAGTTTGATAACCCAGCCCTTCCACCTAAAGGCGGTTTTTTTGGTCTGAGGAAAGGCTCAGTTATTTTGTTTTTTTTATGCTCAAGTTCGGGCAGAAGTTAGAGTGTTAAAAACGATGGGAGATTTCATGATTCCTTTTTAAAAGGCGGATACCTGTTTTTTTTCGGATTTTTTAAAAAAAAATTAAAGGAAACCTGCATAAAAAATACCCCCCGGCCCCCCCTTAATTTTTGCCCCCCGGGGGTGGCTGGGGCTTTCTTAAATTTACTGGAGTACAAATTGATTTTTGTTGGAGCCCCTGCTTAGATGATTGAAACGGATTCTGGGGAATCAGTATGGCGTCGCACCTTATGTAAAAAAAAAAACAAAAAAATTTGGCGCTATGATCCAAGTAAAAGGTCTAACATCTCATGTTTTTTTGATGAAAAACTGTATGGTTGGGCTATGGGGCAATCATTCCCCTTCACAACTTTAAAATGTACACGGACTCAAAGACATTCAAACGTTTTTAAATGGCTACCCCCTTAGAGCTGATCGTAAAAAAAGGGCTCTTTTGAAGTTGATTTTGAATTCCTCATGAACTTTTTGATTACCTAATGATATCCATTAGCGGCAGAAAGTCTAAGATGGCAATGACGAAAAGCCTAAACTTGTGCCCCAAACTTCGTGACAAAAAAAATTATGTCTGTCATTACAGACTTTTCAATTTTATTTAAGACATGGTTTAAATTTACAGGTTTATCGTTTTAATTCTTTTTGATCAAAACGTTATGAAACCATACACTGAAGAAAATGTCTCAGAACTAAATGCAGATGTTTTGAAAAAGATTTTTCCAATTGTGAACAACAGCTTTTTGGAAAAAATATGGAAAAAACCCACAAGCGAAAATGTAGATGGTCACCAGAGAAAACGTTGCAAAATTAAATTTTCTTTTAAAACCCCAAATTTTCAGGGGGGTTCAGAAGATTTATGATCAGCTTTTTGGTTTTGATGAAAAAAAAAAAGTCAAATTGGAAAAGCCCCCTTTTTTTGGGTTTTTTGTTTTTGAATTATCAAAGCTTTTGATGTTGAATTTCTTTACGACTACTTTTAACCCCCATCGAGTCCAGAGTTCTGTACACAGATACAGATTCCTTTTAGTTAACTCCCATGAAGATTTTTACAAAGACATGGAATTGAAGTACAAAGAGCATGTGGATGGTCGAACATTGATTCCCCAAAGATTGCCTTTGCATTTTTGTTTTAATAAAAAATTTTTTAAGATGAAGGATGATTTTTTTGGAGGTGTGTTTAAGGGGGTTTTTTGGTTTTTGGTCGAAAATGTAAGTCTTTCAACCCAAAAAAAAAAATTTTTAAAAAAGCAAAGGGAATATCCGCAGTGTTGTGCAGTCAAACATATCACATGACAATTACAAAGAAATTGTTTGGCAAAAAAAAATTTTATCTGACAATTCAAGCTGCGATTAATCTACTGAGTTTAAAAAAATGTTGTTTTTTAAAAAAAAAAAAAAAAAAAAAAAAAAAAAAAAAAAAAAGAGTATTTGTTAATCCGAATTTTCTATGAAATTTGGTCATTGGAAAAAAGTATAATCATATGGGGTTTTTTTTCAGAAAAACCCCGTTCAATTTTATCATCATCAAATTTTTGAAAAAATTTATTATTTATTAATGCTAGAGTGTTTTAAATTTTTTTTTTCATTCAATATTCATGTTCCCATACCCTAAAAAAAATAAAATTTTTGGGGGAAAAAGGTTCCCCGGCGTTTTTTAGCCAGAGATTGCAATCTTCTCAAATACTTTTAATGATATCTTCTCAAAAAAAATTTCATTAATTTTAAAGATTTCCCCCTTTCTTTCTCCCTTTTCCTTTTGAGCTTCTTTTTAAAAATCAAATGTATTTGCCAATTAACTAAGGGGGCTGGAACTGTGTCTGGAGGGATTTCTGCAGTTCTTCCCCCAAAAAAAGATCTTGGGGGGCTGGTCGTTTTGTGTGTCAGTTTTCGTAAATAAACACGGGGGATTCTTTTTTCACATTTTTTTTATTCATAGGTTAAAACTCCAAAGGATCTGTTGCCTGATGCGAGTGCCCCCTTCTGCTTCCCCGGGGAAAAAGGTATTCACTTTCAAACCCAAATGGTAATAGTTGCTTTTGAAAAATTCCTTAACAACATTTTTTTGTTTGTTTTTGATTGCTTTTACGGGTTTTTGATTTTTAAATTTTATTATTATTGCGCGAAAACTGAGGGGGGTTTTTAAACCCCCTTTGTGTTGGGGAAAATTGTAATCAGCTTCTGTGATATGGTAGGGAAAAAGTCTTTCAGATAACTGTTTTTTAAAAATTTTTTAAAAACCAAACCCGTGAGTGAACCGGAAGCCTCTTTTTTGGTAATCTATTTTTAACAATATTGATTCATTGCCCTTTTTTAATTTTTTCCTATCGATTGATCATGCGAGGATAATTTAAAGGGGTCCTCGTTGAATATCAGTTGTTGCAAAAGCAAACAGAGAAGCACTTTTTGTGAAAAAGGTTTTCCCATCTTTGTATCTTGAAGCTATGAAAAAGATTAAGTGCGTACTTAAATTTTTTGTCTAATGTATCATGGGGAAAAATTAAAAGCCATTTGATGGGTTTTCGTTTTTGGAGTTTTATTCACAAAGTGTGGTCTCTGTATTTTTTTGGCGTGGTAGATAAATTTGCCAAATCGTTTTTTAGAAAACCCCTTCCTTTTGTTTGTTACTGCTCCGCTGCTTGGCTAAGCTTTTTAATTGCTGTTTTTCCCCCTTCCTATCCTTTTGGCGAAAAATTTGATTTTGTTCATTTTTTATTCACCCCCTATTTGGAACAAAATACCAACGGTTGCCAAAGGAATAAAAAATTTTTTGCTTTTTGTTTTTTGATGGTTGATAAAAAGTGAATTTTGGTGGGGCAATTTTTTTGTTTGGGTTTTTCCGTTACAAGAAAAAAATTTTTTTTATTGTTTTTATCAACATCTTTAAAAAATGTAAGCTGCAAATTCCCCTTTTTTCAGTTCATGTTAATAAAATCTAACTGCCAATTCTTGTTTTTTAGCGTTGTGTGCGGTAGTTTTTTCCGCTTTGTTATGTCTTTTTCCTTTTCCGTCATCCTAGTTTACTAAATGGTAAATTATTCCGTAAAAGCAAGCGCTTAACAAGCGCCACCTTTTTCATCACGAGTGAAGCCATTTTTTAATGTATTTTTTTAATTTTTTATTGATACTGTCGGAATTATTCCCCTTTTAATAGAAAAAATTTCGTGCAAATGAAGCTGTAATAAAGCAATCAGCTTTTTGTGAGTCTTCAAGTCTGTTTGCCAAATTGCTGGTTTTTTTTTAACAGGGGGTTTTCCAAGCATTGTGTATCTAAACTTGGGTCCAAAAAAGAAATGGTTTTTAAAAGGTTGTAAAGTTTTTTCGGTGCTCATTTTAAAAATAAAATAATATTATTCATTAAAAAAACAGAACTGCGAGATTTATTCCGAACTTCAAATGTCAAGTTTTTGACCAAAATATTATGCATCAAAAAAGGAAAAAGGTGTATTCTTTAGCGCATTTGGGAAAAAAAAACAGTATTGGAAAAGAATTCAGCATGAAAGATCAACAGGTCGAGCAAAAATTGTAAAGTATACAACAGGATGAAGGCAACTGGGGTCAAGTGGTCAAAAGTGTCGGACAAAAAAGTTCTTGTTTGAATAAAAAACGTTAGTAGTTTGGCCCATTGATTCTGAAAAAATTTTATGTATGATTTAAGCAGGATCAGTTTTTTTTCAAAGTCTTTGAGTCTCTGGATGTGATTATATTACAGATTTTTGGAAATTATTGTGCCTTTTAAATGGGTTAATTCTTTTAAATATATAGATTTTGTTTCCCTTCAAAAACCCAGCCAGAAAATCAGCAGAAAACTTGATGGAGAAATGCCAGTAAAAAGCCCCCCCCGGGGGGTTTTTTCAGAGGGAAAAAAATTAGCGAGGGAAAAACAAAAAAATTTTAAGTTGCAATACAAAATGAATCATAAGAAAACATAAACCGCCAACGCAAAGTTGTTTCAATGCCCCCTGTAAAACAAGTTTTTTCAAGACCTACAACACCAAAAATGTCATGGATTATTTGGTTAAAAAGTTGGCATTTTTGGCGTCATTGCTGTGGGGTTTTGGGTTTTACGGTTTAAAAATATACACAAACGCAGCAAAAACCCCAAACAGTCAAAAAAATCTCAACCCTAAAAAAAGAAGCCAAAAAAAAAAGCATTTTCCAGAAGCCAAAACAAAAAAAAACTTTTTTTTCCATTTTTGTGGAATAAAATTTCAAGAATATAAATAATTTAAGTGACTTGAATAAAAAATTAATAACGACTTTTTGACGACTTTTTAAAAAATTTAAAAAGAATTTTTAAAACTTAATGGCGATTTTTAAGAATTAATGACAACCGAGACGACTTGTTAGAACTTGAATAAGCTTGAAAAAGTACTTGAAAAAAAACTTGAGTTGACTTGTTAAAAACTGAATAAAAAAATTTTTAAAAACTTAATAAAAACTTAATAAAAAAGTGATCCCGGGGGGGATAAGAACTAGAACGACTTTAATGACGATTTTTTTCAAAATTATTGTTCATTTTTTTCCGGGGAGACAACTCCCTTCTGCCTTTATGTAGTATTAGGCAGAATTCTGGCCAGGTTTCTCAATGCATAATTCCCGGTCGGAACGTCGCACTGTTTGGGGCGTGAAGTTACACTAGGGCGTGGGCCCCCGGGCATTTTATAAATTTAACGGGTCGTTTTTTACAGGCGTTAAGTCATTGTTAAATTTAGCCGTCTAAATTTCCAAAACATATCAAACAGTTTTTCCCTTCCCCCAATAAAAGGGACTAGATAGGAACGTGATTGTAACAGTGACGACTTTCCCCCAGCATTTTTTGTTGAACTACCTAGTGTTTTATTTGGGGTGTGCAGGCAGTGTGTTTTCAGTTAGAAAGTGTTGTGTTAGTCGAAGACGTTCTTTCTGAATTAAAATAAAAAATTCTTGTCAAAAACCTTTCAAAAATTGCTATTTTTCTCAAAAAAAAAAAGGGAAGTTGGTTAAACAACATTTTGGGAAAATTCCCCTTTTCCCATTCCCGTAAACTGGGGTGATACCTTTTTCTGAGACGTTCACGCGTGAAGGTTATTTTTGAACCTATCTGTCGAGTGGCTTGTTGGAAAACTCCCGTTCAGCGTGAACGGTACTATTTTTGAATCCTAGAATTCTTAGAATTTCGGAGTGGCTTTTTTCGGGAAAAAAATATAAAAGGGGTTTTTACTTTTTGGACTACCTTTCTTGAAGTCTCTCAAGCTTTTCCGTCTATTAACGGCTCCCTTTCAGGCGGCCCCCCGGGGTACTTTATACAATTTTTGTTTGTTGAATCAGTTTTTTTTAAGTGCATTTTGGTGGGCTTAAAATAATTTTCAAAAACGTGCCGATTTTACGTTGTGTGAACCAATCCCCCCTTTCAGAACCCCCATTCAGATGCTTTTCAAAAGCCAGTATTCTCACAATGAATAAAAACCCCCTTTTTGACAATAGCCCCTAAAAATAAAGGCTGGAAACCCAACCCCCCTTTTTTTGTTTGTTTACTTCAAAAAGGTCAGGACAGAAACTATAAAACGATAACCCCCTAAAATTTTTTTTATGTTTTTAATTTTTTACTATTGAGAACTTAAAATAGGCTTGGGGGAAAACCCGGGGGAGCAAAACGAAACCCCGGTTTAGCCCCGGGTTTGGGGCTGGCGGAGGTGGGTGAGCCCCCAATGCCTATTTTTTGTTCTTGTTTTTGTTTTTTTTTTTTTTTTTTTTCCCCTTTTTTTTTTTGTTTCGTATGAAAAGTATGCCTTTTGAGAAACCCACTATACTCGGCACTACCCCCCCCCCATCCCCCCCCCCCTTCTAAAACTAAGGGGGGGGGGGGGGGGGGGGAGAAAAGTGATATGGGGCCGGGCCCCCCTTATTTCTTTTTTTTTTTTTTTTCGTTCTCCTTCAGCCGGATTAAAAAGACGGGCCCCCGCCCTTCTTGTGGCGTGATGGTTTTTGTCCATGATCACTGACATTGCAGACAGTCCTCCTTTTTGGAAGGTGGAGCAGAAAACTCGGAATAGTTCTAAGAAAGCATAGGCCATCGGCACTGTAACTGGGGATGGTTTGAAATGGTCTGAGGAAATAATACAAAATTTGTTTTTGTTATGAATAAATATAAAAAAATGAATTATATTTTTGTTACAATTAAAAAAAAAAAAGTTTGGATTCACAAACGCGAACCCCAAATGTTTTGGTTAAGAAGACAGCTAAGCACATTTTTTTTAAAATTGTTTTCGAATGTAACCCCCCGGCGGATGAAAATGGGAGTTCTATGGTCTTTCACCGCGTCCTGATTGTTATGTTGTCATTCAGGGGGTGGAGCCAAAGCCAAAATTTGTATTTTTTTCCCTTTGGGTTGACGAAGGGAAGCCGCTGAAAGCATTACTTCTAAAGCAAATGAACGAACGTTAAGGGTAATATTTGTCAAGCCGAAGTGATTGTTCTGTGAAAGGTCACCACACCCACCCAGACGTAGAAAATCCCGACGCTCTGATCGAAACCAGAATACTAAAGTTACATTAAAAAAAATTTCCCCCAGAACGGAACGACAATCTACATGGTGCGTAAAAATCAGTGGGGGGAAAAAAGAAGGGGGGGGGGGGGGGGGGGGGGGGGGGTGTGGTGTGTGGGGTGTGTGCTTATTCCTCCTATTTCTTTTAACTAAGACTAAGAGCAAGTTTGTTTTAATTTTTTTAAATATAAATTTTACAATTAAAAAAAAAAATTTGGATTCACAAAAGACGAAAAGAAAGTTGTAAACGCAACTTTTTTCCCTCCACACTTTGTTTTTTTTCCCTTTCTACCCTCCTGGTGCTTTGGGGGTGTGTTGGATTCTTTTTTGAAACCCCGGGGGGTGAGAAAAAACCCCAGAATTAGGACGCGGTGTGTCTTTTTTTACCCAAGAGCCAGACACATCAGCGTGTTCCTATGAGTCCCCTCCAGCGGCGAAAGGCCTAGGGCAGGCAATACAAAGAGATGTTCGAAAGGGGGGGGGGTACGATGGTTTTCCTCAGGCAGCTGGGAAGGGTTTTCATATTATAATATATTCCCTCTCTTCAATTTTTTTTTTTTTTTTAAAAAATTAAATCTTTGCCCCCAAATATTTTTCCAATGATGAAAATTGTTAGCCTGACTTGTTTTTTCCCCCTCTTAATTGTTCAGCATTTTTTTTTATATTTTATAATTTTTATATATATATTTATTTTATACACGCACAAAATTTTGTAAACTGGCCAGTTCCCCTAGGCCTTGCGTGGGCGTTTGGAACAGCTTTCGACATCTTTTTAGGACCAACTGCGTGCTTCATGGTGTTTTCCCAATGAGAGGGGCTTCGCCCCTTATGTAGCTTTTTGGTTTTATCGGGGGATCAAATTTTTTAACAATAGTTAACAAGGACCAGTCCGTAAAGAAACCCCCCCGCTCCCGTTTTAAAAAGGTTTTAGTTTGTCCAGAAACGTAAGTTTTCTTTTCGCGAAAAAAGTTCGCCGCATAGAACACAGTTTTGGGTTGAAAAAAAGCCGAATGCCATGACTTGTCACTTTGTATTCATCCTGTTTTGGCGGTTTTTTGTTTTGTTGTTGTTTAAGACAACACACACACCCCACACACACCCAACACCAAAACGCAACGCACCACGCACAGAACGCACGATGTGAAAAATATATATATATATTTATATAGAACAAAATAAAAAAAGTCCTTAAAAAACTGAAGGTGCTCAACCCCCTTGGGGGAAAATCTTTTTAAAAAAATTTTTAAAAAATGAAGTTTTAAAAAAATTCAAGTTGTTTCTAGCGTTGCTATCCCCAGGTTCTTTTGGGGCGCGCCAACATCTTTTATGGCGTGCGGGCCCCCATTTCAACTTTTTGTGTGAGGCGGATCCATTTGCTGACGTGCGGCCGTGATTCTTTTGGGGCCCGTTCAGATGGAATGTGTGCAAAAATTTCCATTGTCCCCGAATTTTTTCATTTTATTTTGGTTAGAGTTGCTGAGGTGGTTTGATAAATTAAAATTTTTTGTGGGCATAGATTGCATCTTTTTAGATATTTTTGTAGGTGTTGCTCTTTTTATGATTTTAAGATTTGTTGTAGTCTATTTTTTTTTATTTTTTTAGTTCCAAAGTATTTATCAGTTGTTTGTTTTTGTTTTTTTTCTTTTTTGAATGACTGTTTGGGTTTGGTTTTGGGGTTTTAAAGTGTTTTCAGTACCCCCAAAATGTTTCTTTTTTTTTTGATGTTACGTAGTTTTGGTATAAAGTTGCTGTGAAAAATTTTTTGCTTAGGGGCACTGTTTTTTTTAGTGCAGTTTTCAAGATGTCCTTTCGGCCCCCCCTTCTCTTTTATTTTTTTTTCATTTTGTTTGATGGTCAATCATGTTTTTTGGGTTTTGGGATACATGATATGGTTTAACGGTGTTTTTGTTGAAAATTTTGGACAGTTTGTGTTCTTTTGGGAATGATGTTGCAAGATTTTAAAGATTCTTTTCTACTTTGTTTTTACTTTTCCATCGTAGGTGGGTTGTCCCTATGATCTTTTTTTCCCATTTTTCTTATTTCTGTTCGTGCTGTTGTTGGCTGTATTGAGTTTGTAATTGTAACCCCTTTTTTGTAATGCTTCTTTGGGATTCGTTTCTGATCATTGAATGCGTTTTCATTTCATGACAGGTTGGTAGTCTTTTTTTATACCATTGGGTATGTTTTTAGTATAGATGGTGGGGGTTGCTTTTGATGTTTAGTAGATGGTATGTCATTGGGTTTTTTTTTTATGGTTTGTCACATGGTCATTGAGGTCTAATGTTATGTCTAGGAATTCACTACTTTTTTTGTTTGCTTCTATTGTTATTTTTAAGTTGTGGTTTTTTAAAAATTTTACATAATCTTTTTTCTTGTTTTCAATGGGTTTTGGATTATTGTTTAATGAGCGAGACCCTATCTCGTATAAACCGGCCTGTTTTAAATTTTTTTTGGGTTGGATAGCAATAGTCCGATTTTTTTTAATGTTTCGGCACCACTTTTGACCCCCGGGGTTCATCAAATGTGGATTTTTTTCTCGTTTTTTTAATAAAATTTCATTTTGCTAGGGGTTTTAAAGGTTTTTTTTTTTGGGGTGGAAAAAAATCTCCATTTTTGACTTGTTTTTTTGTGTATTTTTGGAAAAAAATTTAAAATTTGTTTAGTAGTTTTTTTATCTATGGTTTTGGTAGAAGTCTACTATGTCAAAAGTGATAAAATTTTGTATTTTTTTTTTTTTTGGGGTTTTTTTAAAACCCTTGTATGACTTCATAGCTTTTTTCCCCAAAGGTTTTTATTCGGGGGTTTTTTTTTAAATTCTTTTTCTTTTTTTTCCAAAAAAATTTCTTCTTATTTTCCCCCGTTCAGATTTAAGGGGGTTTTTTTATTACGTTGGGTTTTTTGGAATTTTTTTTTGTGGTCTTTTTTAAACGTTTTAAGGCTTTTTTTTTGTGTTGCCTTACCCTTTAAAATTAACCCCCTGCGGTTGTTAAGCTTTTTTTTTTTTTGGGATTTGCATGTGTGTTTTATCGCTTTCTTGTAGTTTTTTGGTGTTTTTTTTTTAAGATTTTAGAGTATTCGTTTGGTTCCTTTTTTTAAAAATTGTCTTTTGGCAGCCTTTCGAATACTTTTTTCATTTTGGATTTGTTTTTTCTTTTTTTAGTGATGTTTGAAAGTTATTTTTTTTTTGAATTTAAACGCCCCGACAAAAAGACGAACAGAAATAAAAAAATAGGGAAAAGAAAGTCATTTTGGTAAAACCCCCATACGATGGCAATAAAAAAAAATGTGGAAAAAAATTTTTTAAAAAACTTGGAAAAATTTTTTTCCCCAAAAACCAAATGTCCAAAATTTAAACAAAAAACCCCGTTAAACATCATATCATGTACCCCCAACCCCAAAAAAAATGATTGATATCTAACAAAATGAAAAGAAAAAAAAAAGAAAAGGGTCCCAAAAAAGGGGAATCTTGAAACTGCACTAAAAAAGAAAACCCCCCAAGCAATAAAGTCTTACAGAAATTGTTACCAAGCTACGGTAACATCAAAAAATAAAAAAAGAAACATAAAAAAGGGGGTTCTGAAAAAACTTTCAAAACCCGATCCCAAACCCCAGTCTTAAAAAAATAAAAAACAAAAAAAAAACAGAGCTGAGAAATTTTCATTTGGGGATAAAAAATTTAAAAAAATGACTACAAATTCTGGAAAAAAAAAAAAGAGAACACCATCAACAAAAATCTCAAAAGTTTGCAATCTATGCTCCCCAAAAAAGGTTTTAAAATTTGAAAAACCAAAACTCAGCAACTCTAACAAAAGAGAAATTGTAAAAAAATTTTGGGGCCCCCAAAATGGAAACTTTCCCCAGCACATTCCATTGAACGGCCCCAATAAGAATCACGGGCCCCCCTCGCAATGAGATCCCCTGCACCCCACAGAGTTAAAAAACGGGCCCCGCACGCCAAAAAAATCTTTGGCGCGCCCCAAAAGACACCCTGAGGTGAAAGCTAGAAACAAGCTTGTAGATTTAAAAATTTTTTTCTTTTTTAAAAATTTTTTTAACATTTTAAAATATATATAAATTATATTATATATATATATATTGTTAAAAAAAAAGTTAAGGACCAACTTTCACCGCTAAAAAAAAAAAAATTGGGAAAGTGATCAATCCCCAAAGTGTAACATAAATTTTTATTGAATAGTAAAAAGTGGGGTAAAGAAAATGACAAGTCCGAGGAATCAACAAACTGGAATCGAGGCTTTAAAAACACCCAACCCCCCCCAAATTTAAAAGTCACAGGGGAGTGTTTGTTTTTTTGCCCATGGTTAAAAACGTGTGTGCCCCCCGTTTTGGCAAGGCTTTAAGGCAGCATTGTCGCATGGGTTCACCGGTGGCAGAAAGGGGCCTGGGGGCAGCAGCCCACTCCTGCTGGAGTGATCAACAGCTGACCCCGGTTAGCAGGGGGAGGAGACGCTGCTGCAGTCTCCGGCCCCCCTCTCCCAAAGATGTTCGTGGGGTTTTGGTCTGGGCTGTTTGCATTTTGTTGACACCCCCAAAAATTTGGGAAAAAAGTGTTTTCTGTCTGGTGCGGGTGGGGCCCCGGGATTGTCGTCTTTAAAGACTGTGAGGTCCCCAACTGTTGAAGGGTGGCGCACGGGGGTTTCAAATCTCTGTTTTGGGAGCGAACACCATTCAATTCCTGCCACATTGTAGAGAACCGTTCTGTAGGTGTGCTTATGCCGCCCCAAATCATAACGGAAACCCCACCCTAGCGGTTTTTTCCAGGACAGCTTCTTCTGCAAAACGTCCCACGGGTCTCCGGGGCCCCGTTTCCCTCTTCGGTGGGGGTCAGGGAGAACCGCGACTGTCTGTAAACATAGTTTTGCCCACTGTTTATGTGTCCATCTCACGTGTGCTGCACCATCCGGGGGTTTTGCTTTGGGGGTATCTCAAACGAAGGGTCTTATGGCTGGTCGTCAGACGGGGTTAGCGGCTTTTTGGCGGTTTTTTGGTCTGATACGAAACGTGTTGGGGCAAATTTTTTGGCAAAGTTGTTTTTTCCCCTTTCTTTCTTTCTTGTTGGCCCTTTCCCCTTTAAAAGTTCGGTCCTCTCGGGTTGGTGAAAAATTTGGGGCGCCAGAGGGGTCTTCTTGCCTCTTCTGTGTCTTGAAAGCTTTTTGGTCGGGAAAAAAAACAAAAGTTTTTTACCCCGAGTCTCCTTTTCCACTTCCTGGACGCAAAAACCCCTTTTGGGGGCCATCCCTTTTTTTCTTCCTCGTTTAAAACCGTTCGTCTTTGCGGGGGGCCCCGCGGGGTTTCATTGATTTTTCCCAGAAAAAGGGGCTTTTAAAAACTTTTGGTTGAGCAAAATCTAGCCCCCCAGCCCGGTTAGCCGGGGCTTCACATGATTTTTTTATTCAGCCATGCCCCTCGGATCCTAAGCAATCAGAAAAATTTACCCCAATTTGTTCCCAAAAAAAAACAAATCGTGCAGGTTTTTTTGGGGGGGTGAGAAATTTTGTGCAACAAAATTCAGTTGCCGCGTTCACTTTCAATTTGTGGGGGGTTTTTGGGTTTAATTTTTTTTTGGCCACAAAGGCCTACAGTTGAATTTTTGTGGAATTTTAAAAAAATTTTTGGCATTCTCAATGTTGGTCCTTAAAATTTTTTTTAACAGTATATATATTATTAAAAATATAGATATAAAGCAAATCCAATTACATCGCCCCACGCGCCAGGAATAAAAAAACAAACTTTGTTTTTCAAAAAACAAAAATATGGGCAAAAAGTATTAAGAAAAAAAAACCTATTACCAAAGGGGGAGACAAAAACGGTGCGCGCGCGCGCGCGCAAAACCACCACACACAAACACACACCCCCACACCACACACCCCCACACACACACACACACAAAATTTTCTCTCTCTCTCTCTTCACCAACCCCAAACACACACCCCACACACACCCCCAAACCCACCACACACACCGCCACACGCA
>JAMYXO010000045.1:147500-152500 GCA_033310375.1 Conus canariensis | reverse complement strand
ACACTAGATTATTTGGTGTTTTCTTTCCTACCCCTAATATTTTTACATGCAAGTAGATGTACATTTTCTACTGCTGAATACATAGTTAATCCCCATACCTCAGCTGCATATAGATTTGGGTATCAAATAATTTAAAATAGATTTTCATGTCTATATGTCCTAAACTATACATGGTTTTCATTATTTCAATTACCTTACCTTTAGCTCTACCTGCATATTCTGAGAGGGAGATATCAGCTGAGAGTTTAGTTGTCAATGTATAACCGAAATATTTATAACTATTTACAACTTCTACTTCTTCACCTTTATAATACCATTTTTCTGCTCTTCCTAAAAGAGAAGAGAGAGAGAGAGAGAGAGAGAGAGAGAGAGAGAGATGGATGGAGATGAAATCGCTCTCTCTCTCTCTCTCTCTCTCTCTCTCTCTCTCTCTCTCTATATATATATATATATATAATATATATATATATACGGACGCGTATGCACACACAGACATACTCAAACATACACACACACACACACACACACACACACACACACACACACACACACACACACACACACACACACAGAACAATGCACAAAAGAACAAGAAGTTGGCTCTGGTTTTCCCAAATTTTCGGCGAGCACACCTCGCCTTCCTCAGGGGACTTTAATTGCCTTAGTTCACACAGGTATTACAAATAATTCTGACAATCACTCAGTTAAACAAGAAAGAAGAAATTGGAAAGTGAGAGGCATAGAAAACAATCTACAGAATCGGAACACACACTCACAGGCGTGTGCATACACTGAATATGTGAATAGTGTGTATTCCCACGAGTGACTGAATAAATGGGTACGTACGCAAAAGCAGCAGGGAGGGGGAGGGGAGGGGAGGGGAAGGGAGGATCAGGGCGGGAGAGTGAGGGAAGGGGGGGGGAATAAAGGAAGGTGGCTGTTAGTGTTTGATGGGTGTGAATGTGTCTGTGCTTCTACATTATGGAGTGCTTCTACATTATGGAGTGTTGTATAGTAGTGTTGGTGGTAGCTATAATAGTAGTGATAGTATTAGCAGCAGTAGTAGTAGAGGTAGTAGTAGTAATCCCAGCAGAAGCAGCAGAGGAGCAATAGTAGTAGTAGACGAAGTAATGATAGTGGTGGCCGCAGTAGTAGTAGTAGTAGTAGTAGTAGTAGCAGCAGCAGTATGTTAGTAGTAGTATAGTAGTAGTAGTAGTAGTAGTAGTAGTAGAGTATCGTAGAGGCTGGAAATGTAATTATAGAAACCATGATGACGATGCCGATGCGTGTACAACTATGGGTGCGTACGTAAGTGCGTAGTGACCGCGTCCCAAAGAACAGCTCCCCCCACCCCCACCCCCCTCCACACACACAACGCCATCAGCCCCCAAAAGAACAACTTCCAGATTAAAACACCGCCGCCCAACTTAGGCCCAGTTCTTCCGATCACACCCCCCTCCACCACCCCACACACCCCCCCTCCACCCCCCCCACACCCACCACACCCCCACACACACCCTACACCACCACACACCCCCCACACACACACCCTCCACCACCCCACACACAACACCCCTCCACCACCCCACACACACACCCTCCACCACCCCACACACAACCCCTCCACCACCACCCACACCACCCCACCACCCTACCACCACCCCCACACACACACACACCCCCCACACCACCCCACCACCACCCCACCACCCCACACCCCCACACACACACACCCCTCCACCACCCCACACACACATCCTACCACCCCCAACTCACACCCCTCCCACCCCTACACACACCCTACCCCAACTCACACCCCTCCCTGTACGACACCTTTGACAAATCTACCTATCGTCCCATTTGTATAATTTGTACAAAACACCAGTGCCATTCTCTCTGCCTTCTCGGTCCCATCTGTCACACAAAATGCATAATAGATTTCAAATCTATGCCAACTCCGCCACCACCACCACCCCACCACCCCCCACCACCCCTCCCCTTCTCACCCTGATGTCGCGATTCAAGCCTGAAAAGTTACGTCATGTCATGCTCCGTGTCATAGTTCTCACCCCACCTTCCTCCTCTACGACCGCCTCCCTCCACCGTCCCCCCCCCCCTCTCTCTCTCTCTCTCTCTCACTTGACACGAAGGCACCTGGCCTTCTCTCGCAAACCCCCTTCCTTCTCCTCACACCCCCCCACCCCCTCTTTAATATTCTCCCGTCCGCACGCAGTCCGTCACCCTCCGTGCATGCGCACAGGTAGCCGGGATGTCACTGTATCGTACTCATTAGCATTCGCGCTATACTGCGTGCATAAACTATCGCATGTCGATCTCGGGTCGATACAGGGTATATTCCTTAGTCTGCGATTGGCCAAATGATGGGCAAGTCTCCTTCCTCTCATTACCCTGAGTGACAGCCTGTCTCACAGGGTTACTCAGTTTAGCATTTAAAATAGCAGACACCAGAGACGTAGAGAAATTTCCTTCACGTCTCTGCAGACACATAGGGTTGCAGTTTCACTTTTCCTGAAGACCAGCTGTAGATCAGTACTAAGAAACAAGGCAGACGCCAGGGTTAATCAAGACAGAAGGCATGGTAATCTCTCTCTGATCTGAAAATCCGGTCTAACGTTTCGCTCATTCATCCCAGGAAAATGTGAGTTGACACTATGTTTTACATTTCGAATCTAGGCATTGATTTTATGTATGCCATGTGGATTAGCAGTGTAACGTTGTGACAATACTTGGTGACATTTATCAACATGATGAATGATTATTCCCTGTAGTAGTTTGTTATCACCATGTGGTTATGATTCTTTGTTAACAACCTGACCACTATTCTTTGTGTTCAACCTGACTTTTGCCAGTCTGCAATTCTATCTGTTAAGATGATAACTGAATGATAAAATTAGATCAGAAAAACAGTATGCCTGTACTAGGTGAAAAACTGCTAAGTTGATTTACAAATACTGGTGATTGTTGGAATGATTTGTAGTGTACGACTTTAAGTCTACACCACATGCATACTTGGACTAAGTGTATTCCAAGTTAATGTGGTTTAATTCATTAGAAACATTGAAGAGTTATTTGACTGAAACTGTGTAGCATTTTATTACTGTCTCCTAACCATTTGTAAGCTTAACTCAGCCTTTAAAGAAAAGTGGAGATTAATAGTTATAATAGAAACTCTAAAATAGAGTAAACATTTGCTGGCTGAGTTCTCACACCTCTTCTGAAAGATAAGAGGGTAAATGTGTGAACTCGACAAGCCAGTCATCCAGCTACTTAACTACAGACCAGGTACTCTTTATCGCAGACCTGGACCGTGGTCACGCTACAAACTGGGGCTAAACCACACACCGTGGCTACCCCAGAAATCAGGGCGACGCCAGGTACAACTCTCTGGGCCAAACAGGGTGAAGACACTCCATAGCCCAGCACTACAGTAACAGGTCTGCACAGCAGGATCAGTCACCAGCCACCAGAGAGAGATCAACAATCCTCTCCGTTTTAGCTGAGTAACAAAATAATCCAACTGGACAATCCACTTCAGACTTTTTCCTCACTTAATGATGAAATAGTGAGAACTGAAATTCAGCCTATAGAACAGACATGTATATACTTACCCGTGTGTAAGCAAGTAAAGTTGATGTGTGAAATTGCACTTAAGTTGTGTCAGTTCTCTGTTGTTCAATCAGTGTTGAATGTTTGAACTTCTCTCTTCAATTCTGTCTCTCGGAGCAACAAGTACTTTTAAGAGTACAGGCCTAAGAAACTTATTTCAGAGCCACTGTTGAGTATTTCAACAGTACCCGGAATAAATATAAATTTCTTTTGATGACTAGTACCGGAAAGTTGCTCCTTCCACCAATAGTAAGAGAGAGGGTGGAGGTGAAATGTTGATATAATTCTCATAGAGAAATCATTCCCAGTCCTTCCCCTAGAGGACCCACCTACCACTCTCAGCATCTCGTCACATCCCCCCCCCCAAAAAAAAAAGAAAAAAAAAAGAAAGAAAAAAAACACATCCCGGTCACCCCCCATCCCGCCCCCACCCCCACCCCCACCCCCCCACACACATCCCAGGGATGCGCGGTCCCCAGACCCACCACCGCCAAAGTCCAGAACCACCGTTCATTCAGTGGCATTCAGTCAAACTGGGAAAAGTGTCCTTAGCTTGCGTATCCAAAATCTTTCACTGCCCAGTAGGGCCTCCACAGTCCTGGAGAGTCCTCTCTTCACTGCGATGCATTTCATGTTGTGAATAGTGTGATTTGTCTGGTTGAAATGTGAATGTGTGCCAGTATTTTTGTTGATATTTGAACTGTGTTGGTAGAAACATGTCCGAGGTGAAGTTTTTGTCTGACCTATATACTGTGTATTGTTGCATGCATCGCAGAAGAGAAGGTACACCACGTGTGAGCTTTCACAACTCAGATTGTGCCTAATGAAAAATATTTCCTCAGTGACCTGGCTGTGAAAGCTTTGTGTTTCCACGAGATGTTCTCCACAAACAACACAAAAGTTTTCACATTTGCAACACCCAGCATCAAGATCTGGGGGCGTAGGCAGAGATGAAGGCATTAAAATATTTGCCAGTGATCTGCAGCATCGTTCTTTGAGGAGGGGGATTTCAGGAATCGTTTGCTGCAGACGGGGACTTGAATGGAGAACCGGTAGTTTGAATTTTTTTGCCTTGGTTGACTGCAGAAATCCTTCTGCAACGAAAAGCGTTGCTTCTGTATCTCTTATTGGCTTTTTCCTTTCGTTTGGCGGTGGAGTAAAGCTACTTGTATTCCCTCAATACATGACGAATAGAATCGGTCCAGTGTGAGCGGGCAGTGGTAGAACAGGGCCGAAGGGAGTCAAGTGGTCCATGATAAAAGTAGCAAGAAACTCTAGGGAGAGTCGAAGATCTTAAGAGAAGAAACACCCTTCAGACGAAGATCTTAAGAGAAGAAACACCCTTCAGACGAAGATCTTAAGAGAAGAAACAC
>JAMYXO010000045.1:140000-142500 GCA_033310375.1 Conus canariensis | reverse complement strand
CTTGTTTTCCCCCACTACTTAATTGTTCAGCATTATATTGTTTGGTCAATCAGTGGGAGATTGCATCTTTTAGGAGATCCAAGTAAAGGTTGTCCTGCACAATTCTTAGCCACTGACATTGCTTGAGTTATTGAACAGCAGAGCTGACCACTCAGACTGTTCCATATCTTTTGATCTCCCTTGTATCCTTGAATGGATCCTCAGGCATAGGCTCAAAGATTGTCCCCTACATTTTATACTGTTTGCATAATGCTTTTAGTTTTATAGCAACTTTTTTCCTCTCCACACTTTCGTTTTATTCCATTTTACTATCCTTCGCTGGCTGCTTTGGGGTGCTGTTGGATTCTTTTTTTTAACCCTTGGTGGTGAGAACACCACAGAATTATGGACTGTGGTGTGTCTCTATTTGACACCAGGAGTGCAGACACAATCAGCCGTGTCTCCCTGATGAGTCCGATCCAGCGGACGAAAGGCCTAGGAGCAGGCAATGCAAATAGATCTGCCTTCAGAAGGGATCACGATGGTTCCCTCAGGCAGCTAGTGAAGGGTTTCTCATATTTATAATATATTTCCCCCATTTTTTTTTTTTTTTTTTTTTTTTTCAAAAAGTTCAAATCTTTGCGAAGTCATTATTATAATGACCGAAGAATTGTTAGCCTGCACTTGTTTTCCCCCACTACTTAATTGTTCAGCATTATATATATATATATATATATATATATATATATATATTGTCTATCTGACGCCAAGAGCACAGACACAATCAGCCGTGTCTCCCTGATGAGTCCGATCCAGCGGACGAAAGGCCAAGGAGCAGGCAATACATATAAATCTGTCTTCGGGAGGGATTGCGATGGTTCCCTCTAGCAGCTAGTGAAGGGTTTTTATATTTATGATATACATTTTCTTCATCTTCATTTTTTTTTTTTTTTCTCTTTATAAAATTTCAGATCTTTGCCAAGTCATTACTATAATGATGGAAGAATTGTTAACCTGCACTTGTTTTCCCCCACTACTTAATTGTTCAGCGTTATATATATATATATATAATATATATATATATATATATACTGCTGTATTAAAAGCAAGTTAAAATCAAGCTTAAAACCTACAGATCTGTTTCGCGCTGTCAGTGCGGTCGTCAGGGTGTAGTGAGCTTGTATTGCCAGTGTTGTGTGTATATATAGCTTGCTGCTGTTTTTCCCCGTGCTACATGTGTTTCAGGTGTTTTTGTTCACTGTTAGGAACTTCCATCTGTGTCTGCAATTGTTAACCATTTCTGTTCTGATATTTAAAGTTGCTAGTTGTGGTTTACATAGTATGATGTATTTCTCTGTTGGGCATAGATTACATCTTTTTGAAGTGTTGTTGTATGGTGCTGCTCTTTTTAAGATTTTCCAAGATATGTTGTAGTCTGTGTTTTTGTCTTTAAGTTTCCAGATATATTTACTCAGTTCTGTTTGGTTTTTATATTTTTCTTTGTTGAATGATTGTTTATGGTTTGCATATCTAGTTTTGAATTGGTTACCAGTGATACCTACATATGTTTCTTCTGCGTTCTCTGATGTTACAGTGGCTTGGTACACAATGTTGCTGTAAAGGCATTTGTTGCTTAGAGGGCACTGTTCTTTTTTGGTACAGTTACACGATTTCCTTTTGTCACCCTCATTTTTCTCTGTTATTTTTCATTTTATTTGCCGAATCAATGGCATTTTTGAGATTCGGCATACATGAATATGATAATTTGATGTTATTTTTATTGAATATCTTAAATAATTTATGGTCTTTTGGGAAGGATGATGTCAAAATTTTAAAGAATTCTTTCCCTACATTTGTTTTGGCTCTTGCATCATATGGGGGGTTGTACCATATGATGTTCCTTTTCCTGTTCTTTCTGCATCTTTTTGTATCGTTGTCTGGATCGTATTGTAGTTTATAATTGTAGCCACTTTTATGTAACGCCTCTTGGTACTCAGCTGTAGCATTGTTGAATACTGTTTCGTTACATGACAAATTAGACAGTCTTTTGTTTATGCTTTTGGGTATTGTTTTCAGTATGGAGGGTGGGTGATTGCTTTTGATGTTTACATAAACAGGCGTGTCATTTGGTTTCTTGTATGGTTTATATGTATGTTGGTTGAGGTCTAACGTTATGTCTAAATAGTTCACTATCTATATAACGCTGATCCTCAGTACTACCCTGTATTATATATTATATATATATATATATATATATATATATATATATATATATATATATATAAAACAGTCAACGTAGATAAAAATCCAAACAAACAAGATTAAAATATCCCAAATTTTCGGCTTTATTTGCCTTCGTCAGGGGGTACAGACTGTGTATATATATTGCGATTGCTGACATCATATTCACACACACTCAACGTAAGGGGCCATGGCCTATTATAAATAATCTCTCTCTCTCTCTTCTCTCTCTCTTCTCTCTCTCTCTCTCTCTGTACCCCCCCCCCCCCCCCCCTATTTT
>JAMYXO010000045.1:125000-132500 GCA_033310375.1 Conus canariensis | reverse complement strand
TTCGATTCGGCGTTTTACAATAAAACCAGGCATTGCATCATTCCCATTTACATATGCACGGATTTACAAGACAATATGTAAACTACCATTAAAATACCCGAAGCGTGCACGGATGTTTTGAGTTTCAATTAAAAAAAAAAAAAACCGCAAAACGTGCGTAAAAAGACGCAGTGTTGCTAATATACTTCGTGAGTAAAGAACAAAAACGAAAGATGAAGATGAAATGGGGAAGGTGGGAGGTGAGGTAAGTCTAGACGGAGGGGGGGGGGGGGGGGAGGAGGGGGAGAGATAACACATGCAGAAAGTCAATTGTTGATACTAACTGCACTTCATTGTTGTTCTCCAAGTGGAAGAGATGAGTTTATTTTACCTACGCTGCCCGGAAATACAACTGCCGTAAGTCTGAAAATCAAATTTTACGGGAGACGAAAAAAAACTGATTATTTATACCCATAAGATATACTGCGAGCTGAGTTACGGTACAAGTGTTTTGATTACAGCATGTTTATTTTTAGGATAACGTGACTGGGGCTTGGCTACGTTCTGTCCCTTGGCCTGCTCTTATAGTATACCAAAAATCTCAAAAATGCAAAAAATTCAAGTTATGGCAGCGTCCCAGGACACCCGCTTACCAGACGACCAGGCTTCACGTTTATCGTGGGGATCATTTCCTTTCCGTCGCTTCGTTTTTCATCAGCGACGGTACGACTTAACCATGCCATAAGTGAGGGAATTCAGTTTTCTACGTGTTTAACCTCAGCGTTGTACTAATTTGGGCTACGTATCATGTATAGGTTGGGGGATTATGTGAAGTTCTTTCACACACAACTTTTCCCATTGCATCAAGTATTCATAGTGGACAGAATTGCAGTAGTTTTGGAAAATTGTCCGCATGCTTACTTCCTTACTACTTGCGTCAACATTTGTTTTTTTCAAAAGTTTGTCAGACGAGAGATACAGAAAACATGACGTTGCACGCCCATTTCGGAAAAAAAACCCTCACAAACAAACAAACATACAACCAACCAAACATACAAACAACAAACGAACGAACAAACAAACGTTTAAAGACTTCTGTGACTAAACCTTAACTGAACTCACCAAGGTAGACCATGGACAAGGGGTGTTGGGTTCCGTCAACCATAATACTTTAAACCACCACTCCTCTCTCCCGGAAGGCAAACATCACCTACGAAGTTTCATGTATACATGTTATAAGTGAAAAAGGGTTAACACGGCTGAAAATGATCATCGTTAGAGGTATGGACAAAACCCCATATGGAAGGCCTCCATCATGTCAACCCCCACCCTCTAGTTTGAATCGAACTTTCATTTAGAGAGTACGTTATTGCAACAACAACAAAAAAAAGAAGAAGAAAAAAAGAAAGGAAAAAAAGAGCCGTCCTCCCGTTTGCAAACTGTTGTCAGAAAGAAGTCTATGGCATTATTTTACGCCCCAGACCTAATCTACCACCGGACTGTTTCCGCTTTAGTTGTTATTTCATCCTGCCTTCAAAAAGCCCCAGATATCATGAGATACCTGACACTGCGTTTGAGTCATACTGACGAGCATCTGGGCCTGAAGAGGACTCAGCGCAACCGCAAAACTGCGCACCTGCACCTACAATTCCAGCATCGTTTAGGTCTTGCTGTTCGGCTCTGAGACAGGGAAGGACAACCAAAACAATTCAGCAGAAGGAATACATTTTTCTTTTAAAAAAAAGAAGTTATTTTATCCATGTATCTGTGCAAATATACTACATTTTTTTTTTTTTTCAAATGTGTTATTTTTATCCATTATCCATACGGGATTTCACGGATAAAACTTTTTGACTTGACTTTATCAACACTGTCTGAGGTGCATTATGAACATCCGGCTACCAGACAAAAGTAAACAATGAGGAGTTGTGGCAGAGAGCGGTACAGAATCCAGTCTCCACATAGGATCCTGAGGAGGAACGAAAGTGTCAAACAAATCACAAGACGAAACACGACGCGTTTCGACCTCTTTAGTCTTCATCTGGTGAGACAAACAACATTCAAGACAATGAAAACAATGAACGAACATCCACTTGTCTCCTCAAATTGGACGCAAAAACGGATGTGGAAGGGTTGAGAAAGAACAAAATCAACTGCACAGGGAAAGGAAGGAAAGGTCAGTGTTGTGTCCATTGGAGAATTGTTGTTAACCGCCTCTTGTGCTCCCTTGAAGAGAAAGGGTCACAATCAATCGGTGAAAATTTCTTGTTGAGGGGTAGAGGGGGGTGGGGACAAAAAGTGGGGGTAGGGTGGGGGTAGAGAGGTGGTGTTGTCGTTTCCATGAGCAAGAGACTCTTTCATTGGCATAAAGTCATTGACTTAAAAGCTTGTGAGTAAAAATCTTGTAAGCTGGTAATGAGAATCGCTCAAATGAACAGAGAGAATTCATCGGGCAACAAACCAGATGGTCTTTGTGGTGTGTGTGTGTGTGTGTGTGTGTTGTGTGTGTGTGTGTGTGTGTGTGTGCAAAGGTACAGCGCCCTTATGACCACCCATCCCATATTCTGGCGTGCAAATTGTATGTTACTGAGAGGTCGGCGCACGCGTAGTTCTTTCCGGTGATACAGACCTAGGTCAGCAAGTAAAACAACAACAAAAAAAGCGTACGTACGTATGCCACGTGTCCATTGCGCCGCAAACGTGCCGTGTCAAAATGTCAGGGGTTAAAAAGCAAACTAGGCCCACGCATCGACACTTCAACTGACAAGTGACTCGCCTTCAGCGTCATCCATCGTGCGCAGTTCACCTTGCACCGCTTCCTGTGTGTCTGAAATGACAGCTATTTTTGCCCATTATCTCGCATGATGAGGACTGAATTATCTCCCTTCTTTAGATCTTTTGGAGGCGGGAAAGGAAATGGAGGTAGGGTTAGGGATAGGGGAGTCGCTGAGAATACCTATCGTCCCGTGCACCAATCAGAAGTAGTTACTATTTATGGTGCATGGGGCAAACAATCGCGGAACATAATTAAACAAAGATGTTCTTTGCGACCTTTAGCCCCAACAGATAACATTTGTCTCGTTTGTATGAAAGACGAAGAAGATTTTAGGCGGAAACAAGCTGATTCGAAGACAAGATGGTTTAACCCCTCTAACCCCCCCCCCCCCCCCCTCCCCCTTTTTTTTTGTTTTTGTTTTTTTTGTCTCGTTTATTTATAAAGTACGTGTCGTTACAGGCTACGTCATTTGCCCAGTTCTGTAAACTTTGTGATTGGTACATGGAATCAGCGAATGACACTATCGGTTTGTTTCCATCCTTTGGCCCGTGTTTCCGCAGCCATGTTTTTCAAAACCGGTTTGCACTGCTTTGGTGTGAAAAGATAGGCATAGGAGAAGAGAAAAAAAAAAAAAAGGGGGGGGGGGAGCAGGGTTGGGGGACGAGAGAGAGAGAGAGAGAGAGAGAGAGAGAGAGAGAGAGAGAGAGAGAGAGAGAGGTGATTAATTCATATTAGGCTTCGTTCACGATAGATCTGGCCAGTTGCTGCTAGCGGAGTTTTTTTTTTTTTTTTTTTTTTTTTTTTTTTTTATACGGAGATGTCACTGAACACGAAAATGCTATTTTCTGCCCGAGTTAGGTCCCTTTCGTCACGCGTGTAAAAACGTGCCGACCCCGCAGAGAGAGAGAGAGAACCGGCCGAGAGCATTGCAGTGTAAACAATTTTCTAAAACTAAAGCACAGGACATATTGCAAAGGGATGTCATTTTTCGGATTTCCATAGGATCAATCGATGTATGTGCTTGGATCATTTCTAACTTTTAAATTCTAAAAAAAAAAAAAAAAAAAATTTGAAAAACTCAACGTGACACAAACATTTGCTTGGAAAACCAAGTGTTTACAGGAACATGCTGTGTTATTGTAGGCCTGTATATGTCTCGTTGGAAGTTTTTTCACTTTGGACTGTCATCATATTTCAGTGGAAGGTTTTGCAGTGGTAACTTCAGATCGGTGAAACTAGAATGTAAACTAAAACGCGACGAATGTTTGTGTCGATCAGTGTGGAGAATGCACTGTAGAGAATGCAGTGACGTTTTGACTCGAGGAACATTCTGCGAAGTCACATGAATGATGATGAGAACCTTATTAAGAGGAAGCGTCATAGTTAAGAACCATGACGTAAAGGACTGAAATGACGTAAAAAGTCAGTCAGTTGGGCGAAAGACTTAAAGGGGAAAAGAGGGGGAGGGCAAGGAGGCGAGGGGGTGTCGTGTGGGGGATGAAAAGAAAGAAAAAAAGTAATATGAAATACAAATAGAAATAACTGAATAAATGAATAAAGTAATGAATACATAATTGGTGAAAAATCATACACATGAAAAATGAGTTTTGTGGAAAAAAAAAGGAGGGGGGGGGGGGGGACGGGCGGAGGGGGGGGGGCACGAGGGAAGCAGAAAGGGGTATGGAAGGGGGGGGGGAAGAGGGGAGGGGGATCAAAAACCTGTACTAGCAGGGTAGAAGAATTGCGCAGAGGTGGGAGAGAAAGGAGTGGAAGGAAGGAATATAAAATTCTGTACTTGGCACGCGCTGCCTGGGACAAGCCTGATTCTTACCTCACCATATTCGTAACATTCAAGCCGATCTCAGTTCAGACATGTACACAAATGTTATCCACAAAAAATGAAGTTTATTCACTATTCGAATCTGTATGTGATTATCATGTAACCCCCATCTTATCATTTGTGATATGAGAGTAACTGTGATGGATCAAATGAACTGTTTGGAAATATTGAGGGGAGGGTAGCAGCAACAGTCACATAAATACTCAGTACTCAATAAATGTTATGTTTTTAAATAACATTAATGCACTAATGTGAACAGATAAATCTAGAAGTGATAATCTGGCGGGTTAATAATCAGGTGCCCTTCAGGGATTTTAAATGGTCAAGGCAAGTAAGTCAATCATCAGACTTGCCCCAGATCGCGCTGATGTGCTTGTTATTATTTAAGATTCTGCATCTGTGATTGGTAGAAATAGTTCTGCCGGCATTAAGAATGTCATGACAAAGACAGCAGGGTAGCTTGCTTAATCCTGGGGGTGGGGTGGGGGGCTATGTGCTATGCAGTGACTTTTCGAAGAAAGCCAGGTTGTCCGTTCTAGTTTGGAATGCTATTTCAGCAGTCTTTTATATCCCATGCCCAAACTGGAGAGACAGGATTGTTTTTCTTGGGCACCGGAGAGATGCCAGAATGTTCCACAAGTCTGGGACTCAACAGTCTTTCATAGACCGTAAAAACGACACTTTGAAATCACTGTACAATTGAGAAGCGCACGACTTTAAATGTCTGCTGATGTACACACACACACACACACACACACACACACACACACACACACACACACACACACACATAACGTGCGCGCGTACACACACACACACACACACACACACACGCACGCACACACACACACACACACACACACACACACACACACACACACACACACACACACATAACGTGCGCGCGTACCACACACACACACAAACCCCACACACACACACACACACACACACACACACACACACACACACCTTAACGCTTTGACGACACAACATTGCCAGGTGAGCTGGCAGCTATCCTGTTCAGAGGTGCAGGTGGTCCACGACGCCACGTCCCATACGTACGTTCGTGTCCGCCATTTTGTCTGTTGGACCAACAGAAGTCAAGTCAAACTGATGTGGTGTATAGCCTCACTTATCATGGAGACAATTTCGGCACTGAAATCAGACAGAAATAGGAACTCTGTGTAACTTAAGAAACTAAAGTTCAAGACCTGTACAAAAGCCTGAGTCTGGAAAGGAAACAATCAAGAAGGAGATGATGGATCTGAAAGTGCCAGTGGCACCCAGAGAAATAATGTCCTTAACTCAAGATACTGCCAAGCGTTGGCCACTTGTATCCTGGGCTGCAGTCTTTCCTGCTGTCAACAAGACTTTTCCTGTAGTCATTGGGTCTTTCCTCGCCGTCACTGGGCCTTTCCCCTAGATCGGTCAAAAGGTGCCAATTGGGCCCAGAGAAATACTGTCCTCAACTGCCGAACCAACCAGATGGGAGCAGTCCTGCATCACCCTTGAAAACCTGCGTTGTTTTGACATGAGTGCAGAGTCGCCCAGAACATTTCATTAAGACGTCGAGGAACATAACTGCTCCTTTGCAGATACCAGTGTTTAATGGCCCCTGGACGTGACACAACAGAACCTTCAGGCAAGCGTGCCCATGGATGCACCAGCCCGTATTTCATGACTGCACGGCCCTCCAACCAAAGACGCCACCATCGAGCGAAGCACTCGTTGCTGTTTTGCTGACAGATGAAAACAGTACAACTCCAGACAGTGCCAAGCTTTCGCCACATGGTCTTACGTGTCCGCCGAAGAGGATCCGGGTTGCATTCTTTTCTCTTTGTCAGCAGGACTTTCCTTGTAGTCAGTAGGTCTTTTCTCATCGTCGTTGGGTCTTTCCCCAGAGACGATCAATAGGCAGACAAGGAAAAAAGATACATTCGTAGATGCCAATGGTTCCCAGAGAAACTCTGTCCTCAACCGCCGAACCAACCAGCTGAAAGTAATCCTGCGCCACCCTTGAAAGCCTGTGTCAGAAGAAATCCCAGGATGGAGCTTGAGCACGATCGGGCGTGATGACCACCTTCGTGGCCTCGCTCGACCACCCCACCCCAGACCACCCAACTGTCCGGCAGAAGAGGGGAGAAAGGCATCCACTCTCAACATGCTAACCCACAGACAGATCTTGTTTTTCAACACCTCGTTCCCCAACCACCGTTTATACGTAAACAACAAACAAACAAAAAAGAAAGAAAAAGCACCGTCCATTTATGGAAAAGGAAAATTACACAATGGCCCTATGTCTTACATTGAAACAGAGTTGGTATTGATACACAAACCAAAACGTTCTGTCTCCCTGCGTTTATTGAAAACTGAATTTCAATGTCAGAGACGACGACTATGACCATCCAAGATTCACATATTTATACAGCAGTCGACAGGTTCCTTGCCTGAACGTTATTAAAGGCGTGCATTTCCGGTGTGGTTTCTCTGCATTTCCGGTGCATTAGGTGTGAATTTCCTGTGCATTTTCTATGCACTTCCTGTATGGTTTTCCTCTTCACTTTCTGCGCTCGTCTTGTTCATATTCTGCCTGTGGGGACGACAAGATGGACTGGTTTATTTACGAATGAAGTCTGGATTGATCGTCGTTTTCTCTGTATACATATTATGATGACGTAGAAATGTGCACATTAAGCGACTCATCTTGTTCGTGCATATGCACATGCACGAA
This sequence comes from Conus canariensis, assembly GCA_033310375.1. NCBI lineage: Eukaryota > Metazoa > Mollusca > Gastropoda > Neogastropoda > Conidae > Conus > Conus canariensis. Next base: position 125,171 of record JAMYXO010000045.1, on the reverse strand, counting down.
AGGAATTCAAGCATGTAAGGGAAGTGAACATATGTTAACTAGGAGGTGCTTCACGTATTAGGTCATGTCGGGGTCCGAACACAACGCTCTCAGATTGACAATCTCAAGCTCTAACCACTCTGTTCATTAAATGGATATACAGGACACGTACCGGGCAAACAAGGAGAAGAG
>JAMYXO010000045.1:120000-122500 GCA_033310375.1 Conus canariensis | reverse complement strand
ACTAAGATGTTGCGATCAAGCTCAAGCGCAGTGTTCACAACATTAAGGGTAAGCAGATAAGGAGAAGAGATGAGCATTCACTTTGTCGTCCACAAGAGACCTGGAGTAGTTTGATAGTATCTTGATCCTAAACGTCCGATCAGCACTTACGTGGACCAGAATCAGCCAATGCTCACGCCTGTTACATGCAAACAAGAGATGGGGTTGATTCACCAGCCAGCACGTCTTCTCTCCACTGCCTTCATTCTTACCTGCTGACTGAAACCAATTCATTGTCAGATTAACCCATGGTTACCTACAATTCAGTATCAGACAGAACAGTCATATCTTTGAGCAACAGTGGACATCGACAGGATAAGACTCTTGCCCTGCTCTACCACTATTCGTCTGTGTTGGAGTCCTATTCGCTCGCGTCGGTTATTAACCACGTCCCTGCACCAAAGTCACATCGCCTGAAGACAGTTGTTTAACTTGCTGGACTGCCCTCTTAGGAATTCTCGTATGCCAACTTCTTGTTGTCTGCTATTCAATGATGCCAGTCCAAGTGTGTGTGTGTGTGTGTGTGTGTGTGTGTGTGTGTGTGTGTGTGTGTGTGTGTGTGTGGTTGTGCTTCAAATTTGAGATTTCAGCATGACCAGCAGAAATGTGTGTTAAATAGGCGGCCAAGGTGTGAACAAGGGTCAGAGCGAGAGAGAGAGAGAGAGAGAGAGAGAGAGAGAGAGAGAGAGAGAGAGAGAGAGAGAGAGAGAGAGAGAGATTAACAGGAAGTGGAAAATGTTTCCGATATGCACTATAGGACTGTAACTGGTGGAGAGTGAAGACACAGTGTATCCTCCCTTCTATTCACCACAAATGGAAACAGCAACAGGACAGATCCTATGCCTGAAAGTAAATCACAGGCGTGCATTTCCTGCGCGTTACATATGTGATTTCTGTGTGTTTTCCTATGCATTCCCTGCAGTGTTTACCGTGTGATTCCTTTGCATTTTCTGTCTATGATTATTATGTTAAAATACTGCCAGTTTTAACTAATCACTCAGGAAAATGTAAGGCTACGAATAGGAGTTGTTTTCAACTGCTTTCCTGTAGTCTTCTTCAGCGTCCGCAAGTGTGAGAGACTGGATTCAGTGCATAGCGTGCAGCGTAAGCGAACTGAAAGTAATGTGACTGAATCATTGACAAATGAGCTGATGTGGTCCCCGGTCCATGTTAAGTACGTAAGATGTCGAACCATGCTCCCATCAAATGTAGCGATCCAGATCGAATGTTATTTCACTTAATGGGTAAACAATCTAGAAAGATGAGATGGGCACGATCCTCATCAAACTGGTTCCTGACAGTCGTCGAGCTAACTCCCATCTCGCTCCGAACTGACCGCTTACCTGTCTTTGAAACGTCTATCTGCCTTTCACAAGGGCATCAACATTTTTCTATTTTGCTACCACGTTGATTTTGTGCTATCGCCAGTAGCATTGCCTTCACATCCCCATAATACAGCTACATTCAGGGTATCTGGTTGCAGTACCAGCGCCAGTAGTGCACTTCTTCTTCTTTCTTTGAGTGTCCACCTTCATCGAGTTGAAGATTCTGACACTTTTGTGTGTATGACCGTTTTTTTTTTTTTTTTTTTTTTTATCGCGCCATTAAGGCAGCCATTACTCCAACTTCGGGGAAGGTGCATGCTATGTGTAACGTGCCATCCATACCAACGGCCAATCTGGCCTTCTCTTCCGAAACTTGGTGATGGGATTTTACGTGTGTGCAAGATGTTGTGCGTGCGTTCACACACGGAACCTCGGTTTATAGTCTCATTCGAAGGACTGTATGGGGAATGGAGTCAGAACCAATATTAACTCCGAGGGAAAAATCCCCCTGTACCGAAATTCGAACCCGTAACCTCAGGATCACGAGTCCGGCGCTCTACCAACTGAGCTATTCCGGCTGGAGCTGTCAACAAGAGATCGATACGAGGAGACTCACCAGTGGAGACACTGCACTGCAGCTGTGGTCTGTCTGGTAGCGTTCAGGAGCGTCTTATACAGCATTCGCAGGGCGCTGCCACTAAGCTCGCTGCCGACAATGATAACTTCTTGTCACGGAGTAAGTAACATATTGTTGAAAATGTGTTGCTGAGTTCGGGGTTGATTTCTGTCTGTCTGTCTCCGTCTACCTGTCTCTGTCTGTCTCCCGTCCTCTTTCCCTTCCTTCCTGTCTCTGTCTGTCTGTCTGTCTGTCTCTGTCAACACACACACACACACACACACACACACACACACACACACACACACACACGCACACACACACACACACACACACACACACACACACTTCCCAGTCCAGTTGGTATCTTTCTTTGATTTATTGTGTTACTTTAAGTGTCATTATTGTTATATATCTGACATGCTTGCTAGTAGGACCCTATATGACATTAGTACTATTCTATAGAATTTAGATCCCATAAGTTTATACATTAATTATGACTCCTAAATTACTTTTCGTT
>JAMYXO010000045.1:95000-117500 GCA_033310375.1 Conus canariensis | reverse complement strand
AAGACATTGACATCCATACGACTGTGTGTTCGTTTAGACTAATCGTTTCCACACACACACACACAGATAGACACACACACACACACACACACACACACACACCACACACACACACACACAGGCGCGCGCGCGCACGCACACACACACACATACACACACACACACACACACACACACACACACACACACACACACACACACACATGCGTGTGCAAACTCATGTCCATACATGCACACAAACACGCTTGAACATACATATGCATAGACAGACAACAGACAGGCAGATAGACAGACACATACACACACGCACTCACAGACAGACAGACAAACAGGCACACACACACACACACACACACACACACACACACACACACACACACACACACACACACAGGTCGAAGTCGCAGAGAAGAAGAGAGGAAATGGAAAGAAATACAATACATATGTTTGACATTTGCTAAGAGAGAGAGAAGAGAGAGAGAGAGAGAGAGAGAGAGAGAGAGAGAGAGAGAGAGAGAGAGATGGGCACAAACAACGAGAAAGGGAGAAGATGAAGAAGTGAGAGAGAGAAAGAAAGTAGAGCAAAAAGAAGACAAGGGGAAAAAAACAGGGGGGAAACGAACAAAAACGACAAGAATAAGAACAAGATGAGGGGGGGGGGAGGGGGGGGCAGGAGGAGGAGGATGGAGAAGGAGGAGGAAGAGAAGAAGAAGAAGAAGGAGCAGGAGGAGGAGAAGAAGAAAAGGAAGAAGAAGAGGAGGAGGAGGAAGAGGAGAAGGAAAAGAAGGAGTAGGGTTAGGAGCTGAAAGAAAGAATGGAATAAAGAAGAGGAAGAGTCTGAAACAAAGACGAGACAAAGACAAAGAATTCTTCATTTAAGAAAAATGGGCGGTTCACGCTAAAATGACATTTAATGGCATTTTGAAAAAAAAAATGTATTTGATCAAGCTACTTTCATCCAGTATAGTTTGAGGAAAACACATGTAACAACAACAACAACGGCAACAACGACAACAACAACAACAAACAACATGTTATATCCCCAGTGGAAAATGTTAATTCGAAAGGAAATCACCATTCTTTTTAGAAACATGACTATTTTAACAGATGCTTAAGTGGTTAATTAAATGATGAATTAAATTTCAGAATATTTGCGTATCTGTATTTGTCCAATATCTAATGCTGTGTTCATGAAAAAAAAATTAAATATCTATGTACAAAATGAAACTCCAAACGATTTCTCCAGTATTTCGTCTTTGATATAACCTCGAATTCTACTTCTCCGCACAGGCATTCGGACGCCTAAAACGTATGTAAACCTCCCCTTGTTCTTGCTGTAAAGAAACGCACAAGGGGAGATCGGGTTCGGGAGTAAGTTGGACTAGGTTCATCCAAAAAAAAAAAAGACATGAGTCAGGCCCAGTGAAGATTTTCTTTCTTTTAATTTGGTCTATAGTTTTTTTTGTGTGCATAAAAGGGGCTGATAACAACGCCCAACAAAAAGAAAACAGATGGTAAAACAAAAAAGAAAGGTAAAACTAAAAGTAAAGCGACAAGAAAAGCGTAAAGGAAAAGGTAATGAAAAAGAAGGGCTCTAGCAACCGTGGCATGTAAATAAAGATGCAAACGAACGTAAACCACACATGCATCTTACACCATTGCATAGTTCACATGCATCCGAATCATTCTATAAGTTTATCAACGTAACAGAAAAATATTATTTAGCAAAATTACGAGACTAGGTCAGTCTCAGGGATAAGGTATCCCTCATTCTAACAGCGAGCCAGAGCATAATCATCCAGGAGACACATAATCAGGAATGTGCTATACTATGGTTTTCAGAACCATAGGTTCAGCCACTATAGCTCTTTTAGTCTCTTGCTTTGGATTTGCGCAGAGGTTATCAACAATGATAACCTATCCAAACAAGAGCTAATTGAGTGACAAAACGACCACTCTGAAACCAGGGTAAACCTAATCTCAAAGACACGGTTCAACCCTGTGCTGCCCTAAGTCGGAACAGCAACTGCCAATTATGTGGGATGCATGTCCCTAACATCATTATTCCATCTCATTCCATGTGCTCCGTCATAATTGCTCATCACGTCGCTTCTATAATTAAGCAACATGGGATAACAGACTTCATCCCCAAATTACAACCAGTCAAAGGAATCGACAGTGAACATAATCAAGCGCAACACTTCGACTCATGAAATGAAAAAAAACATGAAACAGCAACAAAGAAATATGCCAATTTCAGTCGACATTAAAGGCAAACAGCCTATATAGGCAACAAGCCTGCAACCTTCATCATGCATATAAGGGACATAGATACATATAGCCGGTATGGTAACATGTTCTTCAGAAAAGAAATATACTCAGTAGACAGAGAGCGAGCGAGCGAGCGAGCGAGAGAGAGAGAGAGAGAGAGAGTTCTGACTTATCGCTCCGGTCAAAAAGCAATGCAAAATCATCTATTACAATAGGCCCATAAGTCAATAACACACAGCAATATTGCCTTACCGGCCATCATTTAATGACTCCAGTCTCAGCTGTTCAATTATAAAATTCTAGAAACACCACTAATAATCTGTCTACTACATCACTATACTATCTGCTTATTCATTTATTATTTAACAAGTTACAATAAACACGATACTTATAAGGACTCCATAACTTCTGTGTTTCATCTCATTTATTTATTTTTTTTATTGTCACAGAATATCATCTAACTTCGTTTTTTCCCATTCAGGTATTATCCAATCGTGCTCTTACAACACTCTCCATTGAAGATGCACATGCGTTTTTTTTACAGATAGATCTTTACTTATGGCAAGGCATTCTAAATGCCAACTCACATTTGCAACCATAATTATATAAGCAAACTGACTAAATGCAACAAAGCGCGAAATAACCTGTACATCTGCCTATTAAATTTCCGAAGATGCTGGCCGACCATTATCCGAATACCTAACTGAATTTCTATCCTGCACAGACCAGTTAGTCCTTAATCTACACATCCATGTACAGCATGGAGACTACACCTTTATCTAATTGCTCAACAATATAAACAAAATATTAAAATGGCTCATTTATTAACCAAGAAATCCAGTCTGCAATTAAGTAAGTCTTTCCTTCCAACATGTATTCATACATATAAGTAACCAAATGAACTCGACTTCTAAAATAATTTCAAAATCTTAGTGCTCATTAAAACCTATAGAAACCCAAAGGGTCAAGAATACAAAGTATGGAACAATCAACTTTCATTTCTAATAACAATGCAGCATGGTCAAATATCTAACATACACACATAGCAAAGTACAAAGTACATGGTACTTAGATGCACTGCCAGAATACAGAAATGAAGAAATGCATAAACTTACATTTCTGGTGCCATGAGAACACCATCACCACACTTCACAGAATAAGGTGTAGTCCTCTCCGTTTGAGATTTGGGGCCTGACTGAATAACTCAGTGAATTCCCAAGAACCAACGCTTCCCTTGGCGTCACCTAAGGACACCATCTATCAGATCCCTACGCCTCATGAATATTTATAAGGGTCTTACATGTTTGACAGCACCAATTAACTACAAACTTCATATCACCTACATGTCCCTCTAACCTAAGCATACAACATCTTCTCAAACATTGCGTGATCCTAGGTCTCACAAGTTTGAAATAAAAAAAACAGTAATCAGAACTATTTCCTTAAAATCTCCCCGGCTGAGCAACACCCTAAATAGTACGCCCCTCCCACAACTACTGGTCTCCCTTGTGAACAGGGGCTGGCACATCAGTGGCACCTCCATAAACTTTCCACGGTCTATCCGAGAGTATTCCCTCTTTAGAATTCCCGTCCCGTCGCCGGTAGTGCCCACAAAGGGATTCTTCCTTAGATCGTCCCACAGCTGGGCGAACTTATCGGGGGGTCAGCAGACTACCTGCCTACTCTAAACATCAACCGTGGCACTCCTCAGTGAAAGCACACAAGAATCTCTGGTACACCATAGGCGGTGTACACGTATTAATAGGAAAGCCATGTTTTCAGATAGTGTCTTGGAATAATCTTCAAACGATAGTTCTCCTTTATTCATTTACAGAAGCAAAATAAAAAAAAAAATAAAAAAAACTATCGCTAGATGTTGGCTTACAAATCTTGTACAGCCTTTGCAATTTTTGCATCGACTTTTTTTTTTGTTTTTTTTTTTAAGTACACGCTAAACTGGTCTTGCTACTTGACATTTAAGTCTAAGTTCAGAGTTGCATTTCTTGCAGAAAGAATTATTCTTATTTCTTACGTATAACTCCAATCACAAACACGTCTTATTCATATCTCTAACGTATAACTCCAATGCAAACACACCGTGTCTTTTCTCCCTTGCAATGAGGTTCTACTTCCACTTCAAACATATTTCATATCAACAACATCATAACACACTCAATGAATGTACAGATAGAGTTCAGGACAAGACGTCAAAATCATACAATGACGATCTCATATATATACAATATATGACGAATTGAACTTTAGTATAAGTGTCAACCATCATTTAGTACTGTATTTAGAACCGGACATATAAAGCTAAGGGGGTCATTTATTTTCAACAAATTTGATTTTTTTTAAGTCAGGGGTTGAGGAGACCTAAAACAAACAAACAGGCGAACAGTCAAACAAAACAGGAACAATATTATTATGCACAGTATTATGGACTGTGGTGTCTCTATTTGACGCCAGGAGCACAGACACAATCAGCCGTGTCTCCCTGATGTATGGTATATCTTCCTGTTTGGCAAAAATTGCATCATCTTTTTTTTTTCATACACATGTTTTTCATTGTAATATTCAATGCAGCTTGCATTTAGCAAAGGATTCAATGTTCAGTACATATATTTTATCGAAGAGTAAACTGTAAGAAATCTTCGATCCTTCACCTACGCTTGTTCAAATCTTATGTTTCTTTATCTGGCATAGTCTCTTATTGAGTGATTGAGTGAAACCATCCTTAATAATGGAAATCACTCGTAAGTGTTTCTAATTTTATAGCTAAAAAAAAAAATATCCATCACGTACCCCACAAAGTATATGTCTTTCTCTACCCACGTTTTGATACAGAAATAAGTAATATTAACTTTGAGTTTATCATTTAAAAATATAGGCTCTACTGCAATCTCCCCTTCACTTTCTGCATCCGTATTATTGTTCAGATTGTTCTAGAACTGAAAAACGTTTATCCAAAACTGGTTACATTTACTATGAATTTGTTTTTTGGACCCGAGGTATTTTACCCTATTGACTCATTGACATAATGTTACTGAAAATGTCTTCCACTTTGAATTATGTTTTATCAATTTTTCTCTCTAACCCCGGACAGTTTTATCGCTTGTATGAAAGCATGGATGTCTGATGATAAACCTATGTTGTAGTTTTCAGTGCAATGAACCGCATATTTTCGTATACTTTCGTCAGGTTTTTTGTCCCAGACAGATTCAAAACACATGATTTGGAGCTGTTTTATGTCGTTGTCAGGAAAGTTTGGGAGTAACAACCATAAGTACACACCCCGTGTCCTGTCCTGTCGCAGCCACAGCACCGGCACTTCAAGGGGAGCCATCTTCGTCAAGTCGTCATGAGGCAACCCACCAGAGGATACACTGCCCTGCTGCCGACTCACTTCGGTGGTGTTCGTTGAGGCCTGTCCTGATCCAATATACACAGGACACCAGCTACCAAGCTCCCTACTGACGATAGTGAATGCTTAGTCACGAAGCCGACGACTGTGAGCGTTTCACTACAGGGGTGAGGGCGAGGGGGGGGGGGGGGGGGAGGCACTACTAAGTCCGTCCGATACCCGCAACATCAACATGAGCACCCTTATGCACCCTTAAATCATAGGCGTGGAGTGGAAACGAAAACTTCGGTCAATATGAAAGTAAGTCAGGCGTAAAGGGCCACAGAATATTAATCGATGAGGATGAAGATGATGAAGTTGATGCGATGGAATATCATTCTGGTCTGACGTTACACGACAGGGCTGTGTTCCACGCTTAATATACCCATGGCATCAACACGGCCGAAGAGATACACACACATGCAGTGTTGAGTAGGAATTTGTGCAGCTTTCTCAGAGATGCATCCATTACATAGTTAACATTCGAGTATATCATTTCACTCTTCCCAGCTGAGCCCATGACAAAATCAGGTTTGGATAGGAACTGGTCAGGAACGAAAAATAATGCTAGTAAATGGCTCTGATGGGAATCGAACCAATGACCTCCCAACCTGCAAACTGTGACACTAACTACTGTGCACAGGGGCGGGTTGGAACACTGCCGTTGTCTTTAGAACAGAACGATGGTAGGTGCAATGATAGGGATCGTTTTTTTTTCATGAAGTAGATTGCTGCTTGCAAGCAGACAGGTTACGGACCCAAATGGTGCAGGCCCCACTGATATTGTCCCATATCATGGCACTTCTGCAGAAACGCCTCTAGTCCCTATGTTGAATCAGTCCCTATGTTGGTATCACCGAATACCACTGAGGTGACTCGGCAGCAGTGCAGCGTCTCCTCGGGTGGGTTGCCTCTTGACGGCTTGCCATTGACTGCTCCTCGTGGATTGCTGGTGCCAGAGCTGTGTTAGGACGAACAGGTCTGTGGCTGTGGACGGGAGGAGTGAGGTGGGGTGGTATGGTGCTGGTGGTCGGAATGAGCGGCGTGGGTGCAAATCCACTGAAGTGGCACAGAAGATGGGACAGCTTAAGAAAAAAAAAAAGCCGTCTCCAGTCCCAGACATAACGGGATGATGCCATTAGGCTCTGCTCAGTCTCTATTGATAATAAACGCATCACTGACTGTAGAAGTTTGGTTCTTGGCCAGTTTGTACATTTCAATACAAGATATGGGTTGGCGATTTGGAAGAGGCAGCATGAAGAATACTGTGATAAAAACAAGGGTGGTTTTTTTATGTTTAAGCAATCAGTTTTTTTTTCCTCTCGGTTTGATTCGTTTGGAATTTCTGAAAGTGTTGTGTAGATAAATTATATTTTCACTATGAAGAAGTGCTATTCAACAATGGAGCAGAGAAATCATGCGTTTACTGATTCATAGGAGAGGGTTCAACACAGCTGTTGCTTTAGACTTTTTGTGTCTGTGTTTAATTTCAATCTGATTGGTGGTTCATCTTCAGTTTCTCATTTCATGAATGTTCATTTTCCTTCTTTTTCAAACTCAACTGCTGACTGGGTGTGATAAAGTGGAATTTTAAAGTCATATAATTCATTTGAAACCTGCAGTCTTTCTTGATCGACATTTTTTTAAAAAAAGCTTCAATCCGAAAGACATGGAATGCCATCAATCTTGAAACTAACACAGCTAATGTTGCGTGGAATGTAGAATGGGGTGTGGAGGTGGTGAAGGTGGTGGTGGTGATGGTGGAGGAGGTGGAGAAGGAGGGGTAGAATAAGAAGATGGTAGCAGTAGTGTGGTGGTGGTGGTGGTGGTGGTGGTGGTGATGTGTGTGTGTGTGTGTGTGTGTGTGTGTGTGTGTGTGTGTGTGTGTGTGTGTGTGTGTGTGGTGCGTGTGTGTGCGCGCGCGCGTGTGTGTGCATGGTGAATGAGTTTCTTTTATATCATTTGTAATTTTGCATCAGAGAACTATAAAATAGGCATTCTGGCTCATCCGGCTCCGCCCAGCTCCAACCGGCTGGAGCCGGTTTCGCTGTTGCTCCGCCGGATTACCCAGAATGCCTATTTTATAGTTCTCTTATTTAAGTTTTTAACAAGTTTTTATTCAAGTTCTTATTTAAGTTCTTAACAAGTCAACATCAAGTTCTTAACAAGTCATCATCAAGTTCTTAACAAGTTCTTATTCAAGTACTTATTCAAGTTCTTAACAAGTCGTCATCAAGTCGTCATCAAGTTCTTATCAAGTCGTCATTAAGTTCTTATCAAGTCGTCATCAAGTTCTTATCAAGTTCTTATTTAAGTTTTCATCAAGTCGTCATCAAGTCGTTATCAAGTTCTTATTCAAGTCACTTATAATTATTTATTAAGTTCTTGAAATATTACTGCATATCAAATGGATCAAAATGAGATTTTGTTGTTGGCAGTTCTGGTATTCTTTTTTGTTCAGATTTTGTATTTAGTGGCTGTGATTTTTTGGGCTGCTTTGGTTTTTGCTGTCTTTCTTTATATGTTTTATAAACGTAATAACCACCCCCACCAACAGCAATGACGCCAAAAATGCCAACTCTTTTAATCCAAATAATCCATGAATACTTTGGTGTTGCGGGACTTGAAACAACTTGTTCTTGTTGTGGCTCTGGCACAACTGGTGTTTTTTCATTATGAGTTATATGTTGTAACTCTAATTTTCTTTTTTTGTTCCACTCTGCTAATTTTTTCCCTGCTTCAACGCGCCCAGGATTCTTTTCACGGGTCACTTTCTCCATCAACGTTTTCTGCTCGGTCATTTTTAAGGGAAATAAAATCTATATGATTAAACGTAATTAACCCCATAATTACTGGCGACAATAATGTTCCAAATCTGTAATATAGATCACATCCTAGAGACTCTAATGACTTTGTTAAAACTGGATCCTGCGTTAAATCATACATAAAATCTTGTTCAGAATCAATGGGCACAAATCTACTAACTAGTTTAGTGTACAAACTAAGAACAGTTTGTCCGACACTTTTGACCATTCTTGACCCCAGTTGCGCTTCATACCTGTTGTGATACTTTACAATGTCTTGCGGCGACATCTGTTGAATCTGTTCTATGCTGAATTCATTTCCGAGGTACTGTTTTGTTTTTCCACACGCCGCCAAAGAATACAGCCTTTCCTTTTGGCGCATAATAGCTTGGTCATCAACTTGATTATTTGTAATCATAAGTTCAGGAAGTAAATCATCGCAGTTCATGTTTTATTAATAATAAATATTATTTTATTTTAAAAAATGAGCACCGAAAAACTGTTGCCAACCTCGTATACCATTCTGCTGTTATTGGAGGTCTAAGTGTAGGATACACAATGCTTGGTAAAAGCTTGTTAAGAATAAAACCAGCAGATCTTGGCAAGCTAGATTTTGAAGACTCAGCAAAGTTGATTGCTGTCATTACAGCTTCATTTGCTACGAAAGATTTTCTAGTTAAGCAAGGAATAATTCCAGAAAATATAAATATGTAAAAAAAATACATTTATAAAAATGGCTTCACTCGTAATGATGATAGGCGGCGCAGTGGTCAACGCGCTTGCTTTCAGCGGAAGTAATTACGCGTTTAGTAAACTACAAAATAACGATGAGAGAAAAAGACATAACAGAGCTATGGAGCAACTAGCCGCTGCACAAGACACCTATGAAAAGCAAAGAATGGAGCAGTTAGATTTTATTAACGACAGACTTAAACAACAGGGACATGCAGCTTACACATTTAAAGATGTTGACCAGGCAATAAAAGAATATTTTCTAGTAACAGGCCAACAAGTTGAAACATTGCCCCCACCAAAATTTAGCGATTACTATCAACCATCAGAAAAACAAAAGATGCAAGAAATATTGTTTATTGTCTTTGGCATGACCGCTGTGTATTTTGTTGCACAAAGTATTGGTTGAATAAAAATGTACAAAATCTATTATTCTCCAAAAGGATACTGGAAGGGAATAACAGCAATTAAAAAGCTTAGCCAAGCAGCGGGAGTCAGTGAACAAACAGCAAAGGAATGGTTATCTAAACAAGCGATTTGGCAAATTTATCTACCAGCGCCTAAAAACCTACAGAGACCACACTTTGTGAATATAACACCAAACGACACCCATCAAATGGATCTTCTATATTTACCCCATGATACAATCAGACGAAAAAGATTTAAGTACGCACTTACAGTCATTGATATAGCTTCAAGATACAAAGATGCGGAACCATTAACACAAAAGAGTGCTTCTGCTGTTGCTGTCGCTATACAACTGATATATCAACGAGGCCCTTTAACTTATCCTCGCATGATTCAAGTTGATGATGGAAAAGAATTTAAAGGTCAAGTGAATCAATTATTGTTAAAACATAGAGTTACCATTAAAAGAGGCATTCCGGGTGTTCACAGATCACAGGCTTTGGTTGAAAACTTTAACAAACAGTTATCTGAAAGACTTTTCTCCTACCAGTATCACAGAGAGCTGATTGACAATTCTCGCAACACAGAATGGGTTAGAAGACTGCCCTCAGTTTTGCGCGCAATGAATAATGAAGAATTTAAAGGGCTAAAACCAGTACAAGCAATCAAAACCAAACAAATAAATGTTGCTATTGAAGACTCATCCAGTAAACTATTACCATTTGGTTTAAAAGTGAGATACCTTTATTCACCGGGAGAAGCGGAAGGGGACACTCGCATCAGGGCAACAGATCCAGTTTGGAGTGTTGATCCATATGAGATAAAAAAAATTGTGAAAATGAATCCGCCCGTGTATTATTTACGAGAAACTGACACAACAAAACGACCAGCCCCCCGAAGATCTTTTGTGAAGGAAGAACTGCAGATAATCCCACCAGACACAGTTCCAGTTGCTTAGTTAATTTAGGCAAATACATTTGAGTTTAAAATGGAAGCTCAAAAGAAAAAAGAGTTTTCAAAATTAATACGTCAATTATCTGCTTATAATATTATTATCAAAAAAAAATATTTAAGAACATTGACAATCTTATGCCAGACAATCGCTTACTACCCCAATCCCTAGATTCTGATATTTTGATATGGAAAATCAAAATGATAAAAAAAAATTGAAGCACATTTAGCAGTAATGAATAATAATGATTTGGCTATACTGGATAATGATATAGTTGAGCTTCTGATAACACTTGACCAAACAGAAACTCCATGAAGACATATGATTATACTATTCTCCAGTGCCCAATTGCATATGAATACTCTGGATTAACAAATACTCTTTTCGTGTTTGTTCTATCTAATGACTTCTTTGTTACAACAGTTGTGTTAATCTCATGTAGATTAGATCGTAGTTTGTAATTGTCATGATGAAAAGTCTTTTTATTGAACAATGCTTCTTTGTAGTTGTCATGTGATATGTTTGATTGCACAACACTACGAGATATTCCCTTTGCTTTTTTGACAACTTTTTTTTGGCTTGAAAGACTGTACATTTTTGACCTTAAACCAATAAACTCCTTGATCACACCTCCAGATAATTCATCCTTCATCTTACCTAAAACCTTCTTATTAATAACTGAATGCAAAGGTGAATCTTTAGGGTAATCAGATGTGTCGTACCATCCCGCATGCCCTTTTGCTACTTCTAATTCCATGTCTTTGTAAAAATCTTCAGTAGGGATGTCGATTACAAAAGAATCTGTATCTGTGTACAGAACTCTGGACTCTGGATACAAGGGTTTAAAGTAGTCGTAAAGAAATTCTAACATCAAAAGCTTTGATAATTCTAAAACAGTAAACCCAATAAAAACAGGTTTGTCCAATTTGACTTTCTTTTTTTTCATCATTATACCAAAAAGCTGATCATGAAATTTTCTAAAGTCTTGGTAGTTGGGTTTTGATGTCAACTTAATTGCATCGTTTTCTCTAGTGACCAATCTGACATCTTTGCGCTTGTGCGGATTTTCCATAGTCTTTCCAAAACAGCTGTTGTTCATCAACTTGAAAAAGTCTTTTTCTGAAGCATCTGTGGATTTAGTTCTGAGATCAGTGTTCTTCATGATGTATGGTTTCATGAACTGTTCTTGATCAAATGCAATTATACGATGAACTGCTGTTAACTTTAAACCATGTCTTAAATAAAATTGGAGAAGTCTGTAATGACAGACATAATTTTTTTTGTCACGAAGATTAGGCACAAGTTTAGGCGGTTCTGTCATTGACACCTTTAGGGTTTCTGCCGCTAATGGATAGTCATTATGGTAATCATGAAGTTCATGAGGATATTCTAAATCAACTTCTAGAATAAAGCCCCGTTGTTGATCAGCTTCTAGACTCTGAAGCCATTTTAAAAACTTTTGAATGTCTTTTACACCTCCTGTGTACATTTTAAAGTTACGTAATGGAAGTGATTGACTCATAGCCCAACCATACAGATTGTTTGCATCTAAATACATAAGATAGTTAGAAGGTTTACTTGGATCATAGTTGTCTAGGTATTTGTTGTTTGCTTTACAGTAATGGTGAGACGCCATACTAATTCCGCCACGCAATCCGTTTTCAATCATCTGAAGCATTGGTAGGTCAGACAACAGGTCAATCTGTACACCAGTAAATTTTAAGAATGCGTCCCAACTCATCCCAGGCGCAGAAATATAATGCGCAGGATCTAGACTATAATGTTTCATGCAGGTCTTTCTGTAATTTTCAAAGATATCCGCCAACAAACAAGTATCCGCCATTAAATAGGAATCATGATAGTCTCCCATTGTTTTACACTCTAATTTCTGCCACGCTTCTTGAGCATGCTGGTAATCGCAGTCGCTAATGTCCTTTCCTCTAAGACTAGAAAAGAACGCACCTTTAGGCGGAAGGGCTGGGTTATCAAACCTTTCCCAACTGTTCATGTACTCATAAGGGTAAACGCCCTTTCTAACGAGTGTTGGGTCAAAATATTCTTCCGTTATTGGGCAGGACTTTAAGGACATAGCCAGTGACTCTAATGAACCCATCAGGTGTTGCATAGAGTCATAAAAAGACAGGTTATTTAAAGTAAAACACATGTACTTTTCTGATGACTGCGCAATGCATGACACCCTGAAATCGCTAGTTACTGCTTGCAATATAAGATGAGAATCGTAACCTCGCAAGTTATGAAAGAATATAGGAAGTCTCCAAGTCCTAGGATCAAACTTTAGTTGAAGATTGCAATCGTTATGTGCTGCTCCTCTGAATTCTCCGCTAATGTGATCATGATCTCTTACTGTTGGGTTTAAACTTTTAGGTGTTAGCTCTAAACCACAAATCCAACAGTGAGTGGCTGAGTCATAGCGATCTTGATCTTCAGGGGTCATCTTAAGATCGGATAGGACTAGATTATTAGAACAGACATTACGAACTTCTTGCATGCGTTTTAAGAAATGTTTTGCTGCATGTGGTCCTCTGTATAATTCTGGCTTTGAATGTTCACCATCTGACCTGACAACAATGAAGGCAAATGAACAAATCTGGTGGTTATTCATTATAACTGTTTTTGGTAAATGTTTTGGAGCAGGTCCTTCATAAGGAACAATAAGCGATTCAAAGTCTGCGTAAACAACGTATGGAGACCTCTGGAGTTTTTTGTAATTCTTAAAACTAACCTTACTGCCTTCTCTTGGCATAATTAGTTCTGTATTGCAGTCAACTGGACTAAGACAATGTTTTACATGTTCACTCGCTGCTTGAACAGACGGAATTCTTGTTAAACATTTTCTACAAAATTCTTGTTTGCTATGTTGTTTTGTAGTATGCACTAGTAATCTACTCATTGTGCGTATTAGAGTGTAGTGCAACCCATTAAGGCTTTGCATTAGGAGTAAGTCTACATGGTGTTTGGTTGGTTCGCCTATTGTTGGACTGTTCTTTGACACTCTAATTGGCAGAAGGTTGGTTTCTTCAGACCATGTGTAGACATTAACAGTTATTGGTGGATTTTGTTTTTCAAACTGATCAATTTTGTCTACAGCCATAGGAAATTCAAGACCGTTAAAGTTAAGATCATTGGCCCACTGTAAATAGTTAGATACTCTCTCTGCATTTTTGGCAACGTGATGCAGCCTAGCAAGAACGCACCACATAAAACATTTGTCGTCTGAATTCTTTATGTTCAGAACTGCTTTCTTTGCAACTAATGTTGGAGGCAGTGGAATGTAAGACTTGCCTACAATCGGCTCATACTTAGCCTGTCTTAATCTGATGTCTAGGACTTCACCCTCTGACCAACCAGAGCCTCTCATTTTAGCTGCTTCAGAGGCTTCATTAAACTGTGTAAGAAGTTGATCTGCCCAACCGGGTGTTAAGTCATTATAAGAAAGAATAGTCTGCTGTTTAGTTGAGACCCAGACTTCTAGATTTTCTTCGTTTATTGTTATATAGTCGATTAAAACAACTAACCTTACTTTAACTGGAGGGTTTATTGTTAGTTTACTTGGAACTTGAGAAATAGCATGTACAACGCTTGCCTGCACGTTTGTTGGATCAATAACTTCTAAAACGACCTCATTTAAAGCTTTTGACAAACGCTCTTCCTCTTCCATTGCATCTAACCAAGAGTCAAAACTGTCATATATCTTATCCATGTTGAGCTTCTTTTCTAACTCAAAATATTTATTTAAATTAAAAAAAAATACTTAGTCAGAATCAATATCAACGGTCTTTTTGTGCTTGGACTCGTAAACTAAAGTATAAACGCCCTTTGGTGTTGTTAATGTGAGCTGTTTAGAACAGAGTTTAATGTCTCGTTTACTTTTTTTAAGCATTCCTTTTTTATCTGGTCGGTGTCTGGCTGTTGAGAAAAAGTTGCCCTTGCCTTTCTTTGAAGATCAAACTTTTGTCTTTTGTAGTCCTCAAAATCAGCCTGTAGGCGACTAAATTCTTCATCCGTGATGTTCGAGTCGGCAAGTGCTTTATCAATTATCAGTTTGAAGGAACTAAATTTAGCTGTTATTAGTTGAACCATAGCTGTGTGCTTTTGGAGTTTAGCTTTTATTTTTTTGCTGACAGCACTTACAGCCAATGAACACAGGCCAAGAGTTAAAGACAAACCGCCTAGAGGTAAAGCTGCCGCGCACCTACGCCTGTTGCTAAGAGACCTACACTTGTTCCTGCTGATAGAGCACTAGTGATCGATGCTCCAGTATTAACATATGTAACAGCATTAAAGACAGCAGAATACCTTCGTTTGGTTTTACTGTATTTTGAAAGGTCCTGCTCTAGTTGGGTTTGCATTTGTGTTATGTTTGTTAATCTGAAAGTTTTTATGTCTACAGCAACAGAGTTGCCTACTATCTCTTCTTTGGGCACTTTTGGATAAACCTGAACAGACATGCTTTTTTTTAAAAATAAAAATAATTTAGTATTGGATATCTTTTAATCTGTTATCTTGAATATTCAGCTGCGCATCATATATTAAAAACAAATGTACATTAAGTGGTTTATCACTCTCTTTTTCTTTATCAATTTGAATGTTTATTACGTCTTTAACTGTTCTCCCACTCCCATGCAACTGATTATCCTCTGTTGACCTTAGGTCAATCCATAAACCGTATTTCGTTGTTAAATATTCATCAAGTCTAACACTGTGAAGGTGTAGATCTTTAGACACAAGGTCTACTGTTGGACTTCTAGACCTCCCGCCTCCAAACAATTTTCTTATTTCATCAAAATGATGATAAGGTTTAAGCCCACTACCGTAGACTTGGTTAGGACTACCCTCAATTGAACATTGTACTTTCGTTATTTTAGGATTGATAAACTTTTCACTTTGTCTTTGGTATGGTTCTTTATCATCTTCACACAGCAATAAAATACCTTTAAGTGATCGTGCTGTAGCGCTAAAACTAAAATTCCATATAGTGTCCGCCCTGCTTTTAGGATATTTTGAATGATGAATCACTCTTTCGTAATATATTGCTAATTTTGACTGATATTGTTGCTCAATCAGCCTTGCTAAGTTAGGGTTGCTAACAATGTCAAACTCTAACGAGATGTCGAAAATGCTGTACTTTGCGTCAGTGTCTGTAGATTTAATGACACGTTTGTATTCATTAAAAGTTAGTTCATATGACAATCTGTCTTTTAATGCTCCTTGAAAGTATGGCGCATGCGCTTTTAACAACTCAAAATCTAAGGGTATAGAAAAGCGATTTCCATAAGCAAAACTTACAGCTTCATACTTGTTGCCAGCTTTAGCGTCTTC
The DNA here is from genome assembly GCA_033310375.1 of Conus canariensis. Lineage (NCBI taxonomy): Eukaryota > Metazoa > Mollusca > Gastropoda > Neogastropoda > Conidae > Conus > Conus canariensis. Next base: position 101,590 of record JAMYXO010000045.1, on the reverse strand, counting down.
GGCGTCTATTCTGTGTTTTAGTGCTTCGTTATTTTCGATTCCTTGAAACGCAAGATCGGCCCTTTCATTATCGGTTAGCCATAGATCAGAATAGATTAGAAATATGTCTGCATTGTGTAAAGAAAATATTTCTTGCCCCTCAAGTTTTATAGAAATTTTCTTAACGATTGCCCGTCCCAGATTCTGAACTACTGTCCTATTTACGTCTGTTGCTGATTCGAGTTCTATTTTGAAAGTAAGACGTGCAGATCCCGGCACAATCACTTCATCTGCTCCTAGGTCTGGAAATTTAACAGTAAGAATTTGATCTGAATCAATAGTAGATGGATTATTTGGAACAATAATATTCTGTTTATTTCCCTTCACGCCAAAGGGCTCTTTCAGTCTTCTATGCGGGTCAAGAATTGAGCCATATGCTTGTGACATTTTTTATAAAACAAAATAAAAAGTTAATTATTTAAAAAACATGGCAGGCATTGAAGATTATGATGTTTTTGATCCTGGAGACGACATGAGTGAAATGACACCTTTGACACATCCATTGCGCTCATTGCGACATGAATTAACAGAAAGTAAGGTCAGATCATTGTACCAAAGTTTAGGCCAAGAACCTCCCGAATTTATAGACCCTAATGATTTTGAAACAAAAGATGGCCATTTGTTTTTTAAAAACGAGCAAGGACAACCTGTACAGCTTACATCTAAACCAGACCCATCAAAGTTTTTAGCAAAGACTACAATTAGACAAAGGCTCAGTGTGAGCGATCAAAATCGCCTTGGCATTGCTAAACCGCGAAGATTAGACAGTGAGGCAGTTGCTAAACTTCAAAACACACTACAGGAACTCCCAACAGATAACCAAATGCAAAACATGGAACTTAAAGATTTAAGCCCAACAGCAAACAAAATAATACAAGCAGAAACCAGTTTTTCAGAAGAAACAGTATTAAAAACTATGCACGATCCGCCGCTACCTATGAGAGAAATAACGGCCCTTGATCATGCTTTGAGAAGCATCAGAGGCGAATTAACAAACAATTTAGCAAAACTGGGTGAACTAGATGAGCATATAAAAAGAGAAAAAGAAAAACTAGTTGAGGCTGATGACCACAACTTAGGACCTGGTGTTAAAGAAAGAATAACACAAAGACTAAAAGATCTTGAACAAGAGAGATCAGCAAGACTAGAAGTGTTGTCTAATAACCGAGAACAATTACGAACTCAAGTGAGCAGAATAAGAGAAACCATCAACAGAATTTTGTATGAAGACACAACGTTAGCAGAACGAATAAGAACACTGTTTAGAGAGCAAGGTGTCACATTAGCAAGTGTTATAACAGCCTTAGGATTTGCAATAAGTACACTGGTGTTGGCTATTACAGGCGGCGGTGGTGGGGGAGCAGTGCCACCAGGACCACCATCACCACCATCAGATAAATCATGGGTAAAAAAACAACTTGATCATCTTGCAAGTTTATTAAAAAAATTAGCCAGTAAAGCAATAGACTCTTTGCCTGGTATAATAGGTGGGATCGTTAGCTGGCTTTTGTCTGCCGCAAGTAAAGTAGTTGGCTTTATGGCTGAGCACTTATGGACATTAGTTGTCTTAATAGTTGGGTTACTTTATAGTAAGATAAAGACCAAGTAATCCTAGGGCAGTTAATCCAATAACAAGTGCCGTCTTTTCATATTCATGGTCATTATTTCTTGGGGGGATTGGATGGGGTTTTGAGGGGGACTCGAGGATTGGATGGGGTTTAGAGGGGGCCACGGGGATTGGGGCTTCTTTTTTTATTGCTATTGCTGGCTTAGAATTTATGTCGTTTTTTCCGACCTTCTCTTCTTTACCAGCCACAAGGATTTCATTATTATAGTTTATTATTGTTCCTATCTGAAGTCTGAGGTCAGAAGGCAGCATGTATAAACCAGTGCCAACGGCGAAGTCTACTTTCGATCTTGCGTATTGCAAAACATTTTGGTACCTTTTAATACTTGAAGGTAAATCAACTGCAGAATTAATGGAGTCCTCTAAATTTGCTAAATACTGTTTTTGGGCGTCAAAGCCAGTAGAAGGATCAATTATGTTTGATCTTGTTTGTGCTTGCGAACCTAGCAAACACCAAACATAAGTACGAATAGAGTCGTTTATTCGTTCTATTCCCGCTTTTGTTAGGCCCTTAGAAGTATCCAAAATAAATGTTGTCCAAGCTTTTTTATGCTCTTGCTCTATGGACCCGAGGTGAACAGTTGTGCCTGAAGAGAAAGATGTGTAAGGAGGATTCCAATCATAGTTATACTTTCTGTGCACACCCCAAAAATAAAGGGTGCCTAAACCATGATTAAGATCCAACTTTTGTCTAAAGTCTGTCTTTGGGTCAATATCAAATTCGTTACAGATCCTTTCAAAAGCCTTGTAATCTATTCTGTTGCTGAATGGATTAAACGTTTTGTCATTTGGTAATGGCGCTTGCAGTTCAGATAAAATACGTCTGAAGGTGTAATAAAAATGAAATCTATACACTGACCTCACCAAAGGATCAGGATGATTTAAATGATCAGCATACGACACTCCACACCCAGTTGAAGCACAAAACACAGCAAAGTTTAACTGGTTCTGATAAAACTGCATCGGATGACTGAACCACACTTTCGGGATGTAGTCGTTTTTAATAGGAGGGTTAAGATATCTGTTCAATGGAGTACTAACCTTTACTTGAAAGGCGTCAGACTGAGTCACAGAAATGTCGAGGGTATCAGTTGTTATATCTTTAGGACTGTAGTGCGGCCCGACAGAATATTTTGCATTAGTATATTTGAATGCACTCATTTTTAAATTTGTTTTAAAAATGTTTGTAACAATAACAACTCAAGACAGTCCTTCGTTTTTAGAATATGCTATTGATAATAACTGCGGAACCCAAAGGGTCGCACTCCATGAAATTTTTTACAAAGTCGTATGGTTTAATATAACTGAATCCAAGGAGAATAATAAGATTAAAAAATTTGATAATAGAGGAAACTTAGTTAGCCAGTTAACCATACCTGATGGTTATTACGGGTTTTGCTCGCTGAAAGAAGCAATGAGTAACTTCGACATTACTCTCAAACTTAACAATGCAAATTTGAAAATAATGTTGACATTCAAACCTGAAGAAGAAGAAGTAGGTTACTATTTTGATGGAGAGCTAGCTAAAATGTTAGGCTTTGCAACTGACAATCATAGATTTATAGTTACACCAGACGAAACTACTTATGAGGGAGAATATCCGCTCGATCTTGCATTACATTCATTACTCTATGTTCATTTGGACGAGCTGAGCACTGATGAAAACTTATATGATGGAAGGCCCTCAACTGTTTTAAGAGCTCTTCCATCAGGGAAAGCTGCATATTGCGATTATGAAATTATACAATTCCCTAATTTACAGTTTAAAAGATTAGCTTGTGGGAGGGTCAGATCATTTAATATAAAGATCACAGATAAAACAGGGAAAGTCGTGAAATGTGATAACCTGCACATTGTTTTAGAAATAAAATAATAAGGTGTACTAAAAATAATGTCTCGTGGGCCAGAAGAATCAGGAGTTACATTAGCGCCTGAGAGGTGTGTAACTTAGAATTAAAAGACCTTGCAGACGTTGAGGACTTTGAACAGAACGGTGAGATAGGCACTTTGTATGGTTTTGAGTACACTAAAGATGGTTATTATAAACGCAAAGAGGTTAGCGACAGCAAAAGGTTTCCTAAACTAGAACAACTACGCAATGTAGAAGCAAATAATGCGGGTCAGTATGAATATAAAATAGTTCGAAAAACTGACAACAAATGGCACTTAGAACCATATTTAGAATGGGACATAAAATTTGAATTCTTAAGCCCATTTACATTTTTTGACCGTCAAAAAAGTTTCAGAAAAGCATTGAACTCTGGCCCTTTACATGTAAGTCTTATGCCAGAGGACAACAGTCGGAAAGAGATCGAAATAAAGCCGTTTGGGGACAAACAGTACATCCTCCACAGAAGAGAATCGGTTTTAAAGAAAGCTTCTACAAAATTACAGTTCATTCCACGCACAAAATTAGGAGACACGTTCACAATGATATTTAAAATTTCTGTCTTAAAAGATGAGGCGAGAAATGGAGCTCTGGGCGTCAGTGACAATCTTATGAAAGGAATTCTTATTAGCTGGCAAAACTTAGACGTTGACAAACTTAAAGTTACTGTTGTTGTTCTTTACAATGGCGAGGATATTAAGGTCATAACAACAAGCAACAAAATTGATATTAGTCTAAATAGAAACGATCTTACAGAACTAAACTGGATTAATCTTACACATTTGGGCCTTATAGGGTTTTATTATACTGAACAAGTTTTGACAGAGAGTATGATAAAAACAATAACTGGATTAGATTAAATTCTGTTTTAAAACTATGGAGCAGACGACTTTGGTGTCAATGCCGATGTTAAACTTTATGACAAAAACCCCTCATTGTTCATTGATTTGTGGACAGACTGGTTGTGGAAAAACAATATTTGTCCTCGACCTATTACAAACAGTTTATAGTTATAATTTTGATCATATTGTAATTTTCTGTCCAACATTAAAGTGGAACAAAACATATCACGACAGAAGGTTTATATGGACAGATGATGAAATCTATTTAGTTGATCCTAGCAATAAACTGAGTGAGTGTTTAGAACACTTTTATAGACAGTTTGAGGGAACGCAGACACTATTTATTATAGATGACTGTTCGGCAGAAAGAGACATAGTTAGAAAAAGAAATACTTTATCAAAACTAGCTTTCAGTGGAAGACATGCTGGGATAAGTGTGTGGATTTTATGTCAAAAATATAACTCAGTTTTAAAAGACTTTAGAGAACAATTAAAGACAGTGGTTTTATTCCACATGAAAGATAGAGACGCATTTGATGAATGTATGAAAGAAAATGATGTTATTGAAAACGATCAAGAAAAACGAAGGATTAAGCAAAAACTTAAGTCTCAAAAGTTTTCTAAATTAGTATTAAAAACAGATAATCCTACACATTATGTATGTTTGTAAAGTGTTTACTATTAGAGAACTATAAAATAGGCATTCTGGGTAAGCCGGCGGAGCAACAGCGGAGCCGGGTGAGCCAGAATGCCTATTTTATAGTTCTCTTGCATCCTTTCATAATTTGTCTTTTTTGGCATGCGCATATGAACTTAGATTCTGTTTTATAAGGATGAACATGCAAATTGTTTGAATCAGACCTTCTCCATGATTTTAGTCTAGTATTCAAAATTAATTCAATTATAATCCATTTCATCGATATCATGACTGGTGTAAAAATGTATCATCGGCAAATAAACCACATACTGTATTTTGAACGCATACAGGGAGATCATTTATGTAGAGGGAGAATGCAAGAGGACCTAAAAGTCGATCCTTGAGGCAAGCCACGAAGCAAACCTCTTTTGAGAAAGTAACACCCAGTGGAAAAAACAGACTGAGTACGATCTGACAAAAAATGATCCCAAAAAAATGATTCAGTATGCTTGTCAATACTGTGGTGTTTAAGCTTTTCTAGTAATATGCCCTGGTCGAAATGAAGAAGAAGAGGAAGAGGAGGAGGAGGAAGCAGAAGAAGAAGAAGAAGAGGAGGAGGGGAGGAGTAGGAGGCGGAGGGAGAAGGAGAAGAAGGGAAAATTATAAGAAAAGTAGAAGAATGTAGAGAAAGAGGAAGAGGGGGACGAGGAAAACAAGGACCAGGATGGGGAGAAGGAAAAGGAGGAGGAGGAGGAGGAAAAGGAAGAGGAGGAGGAGGAGGTGAAAGAGGAGAAGGCACATAAGAAAATAAAATAAAAGAAAGAGCACAAAAGGCGGTAAGATAATGAGGAAAAAAAAACGGCAAAAGAATGAGAATTACATCATCTTCATAGTCATCATCATCGTCATCATTCATGCCATAATCACCACCACCATCGTATTCATTGTCATCGCCATCAATAGCACCAGCAGAAGAAGAAAACACAGCAGCAATATCATATTCATCAGCAGCAACAGCAGCATTAAAAACAACTGCACAGAAACAACTGTGGAAAACAGGATAGACAGAAAAGAAAAGAAAGAAGAGAAGGAAAAGAACAATTAAACGAAAGGATGAACGAAACAAAGCAAGATAGAAGAAAAAAATGTAAAAAGGAAGCGAAGAAAGAAAAAGAAAGAAGGAAAGAAGAAAGGGGGGGTGGGGGGTGGGGAGGAGAGAATGGGAAAAAGAAAAAAGAAAGAAAAGGAAAAATTACTGAAAAGGAAGAAAGAAAGAAAGAAAATAGGGACGCAATAGAAAGAAAGAAAAGAAAAAAAAAACAAAGAAGAACAAACGGAAAAAAAATAGAAAGAGAAGGGGTTAGTTACAGCCAAGGACACAGATAGACTATAGGACAAAACACAATGAGTTTCGACCTCTTAGGTCTTCTTCAGGCAAAAACAAATAACATTTAGGACAGTGAAAACGAAGAACGAAGAACTTATCTTCTGATATTTGCAGCAAAATCAAAATGATAGAAAGACACATCCACACTCCTTGCTGTTTAAAGCCTAGTA
>JAMYXO010000045.1:72500-85000 GCA_033310375.1 Conus canariensis | reverse complement strand
GTCAACGTCTAAGTTTTGCCAGCTAATAAGAATTCCTTCCATAAGGTTGTCGCTGACACCCACAGCTCCATTCCTCCCCACATCTTTTAAGACAGAAATTTCAAATATCATTGTGAACGTGTCTCCTAATAACGTGCGTGGAAAGAACTGTACTTTTGTAGTAGCTTCCTTCAAAACTGATTCTCTTCTGTGGAGGATGTACTGTTTGCTCCCAAACTTCTTTATTTCGATCTCTTTCCGACTGTTGTCCTCTGGCATAAGACTTACATGTAAAGGGCCAGAGTTCAATGCTTTTCTGAAACTTTTTTGACGGTCAAAAAATGTAAATGGGCTTACGAATTCAAATTTTATGTCCCATTCTAAATATGGTTCTAAGTGCCATTTGTTGTCAGTTTTTCGAACTATTTTATATTCATACTGACCTGTATTATTTGCTTCTAGATTGCGTAGTTGTTCTAGTTTAGGAAACCTTTTGTTGTCGTCAACCTCTTTGCGCTTATAATAACCATCTTTAGTGTACTCAAAACCATATAAAGTGCCTATCTCACCGTTTTGTTCAAAGTCCTCAACGTCTGCAAGGTCTTTTAATTCTAAAGTTACACACCTCTCAGGCGCTAATGTGACCCCCGAATCGTCTGGTCCACGTGACATTTTTTAAAACAACGTATTATTTTATTTCTAAAACAATGTGCAGGCTGTCACATTTGACGACTTTTCCTGTTTGGTCTTTGATTTTTATATTAAACGATCCGACCCTCCCACAAGCTAATCTTTTAAACTGTAAATTAGGGAATCGTATAATTTCATAATCGCAATATGCAGCTTTCCCTGATGGAAGAGCTCTTAAAACAGTTGAGGGCCTTCCATCATATAAGTTTTCATCAGTGCTCAGCTCGTCCAAATGAACATAGAGTAATGAATGTAATGCAAGATCGAGCGGATATTCTCCCTCAAAAGTAGTTTCGTCTGGTGCAACTCTAAATTTATGATAGACTTGATTGGTTTTAAAGCCTAACATTTTAGCTAGCTCTACACCAAAAAAGTAATGGACTACTTCTTTTTCAGGTTTGAATGTCAACATTATTTTCAAATTTGCATTGTTAAGTTTGAGAGTAATGTCGAAGTTACTCATTGCTTCTTTTAGCGAGCAAAACCCGTAATAACCATCAGGTATGGTTAACTGGCTAATTACGTCTCCTCTTCTGTCAAGTTTTCGAATTAAATTATTCTTCTTGGATTCAGTTATATTAAACCATACGACTTTGTAAAAAATTTCATGGAGTGCAACCCTTTGGGTTCCGCAGTTATTATCAATAGCATACTCTAAAAACGAAGGACTGTCTTGAGTTGTTATTGTTACAAACATTTTTAAAACAAATTTAAAAATGAGTGCATTCAAATATACTAATGCAAAATATTCTGTTGGACCGCACTACAGTCCTAAAGATATAACAACTGATACCCTCAACATTTCTGTGACTCAGTCTGACGCCTTTCAAGTAAAGGTTAGTACTCCATTGGATCGTTATCTTAACCCTCCTATTAAAAAAGACTACATCGCGAAAGTGTGGTTCAGTCATCCGATGCAGTTTTATCAGAACCAGTTAAACTTTGCTGTGTTTTGTGCATCAACTGGGTGTGGAGTGTCGTATGCTGATCATTTAAATCATCCTGATCCTTTGGTGAGGTCAGTGTATAGATTTCATTTTTATTACACCTTCAGACGTATTTTATCTGAACTGCAAGCACCATTACCAAATGACAAAACGTTTAATCCATTCAGCAACAGAATAGATTACAAGGCTTTTGAAAGGATCTGTAACGAATTTGATATTGACCCAAAGACAGACTTTAGACAAAAGTTGGATCTTAATCATGGTTTAGGCACCCTTTATTATTGGGGCGTGCATAGAAAGTATAACTATGATTGGAATCCTCCTTACACATCTTTCTCTTCAGGCACAACTGTTCACCTCGGGTCCATAGAGCAAGAGCATAAAACAGCATGGACAACATTTATTTTGGATACTTCTAATGGTCTAACTAGAGCGGGAATAGAACGAATAAACGACTCCATTCGTACTTATGTTTGGTGTTTGCTAGGTTCGCAAGCACAAACGAGATCAAACATAATTGATCCTTCTACTGGCTTTGACGCCCAAAAACAGTATTTAGCAAATTTAGAGGATTCTATTAATTCTGCAATTGATTTGCCTTCAAGTATTAAAAGGTACCAAAATGTTTTGCAATACGCAAGATCGAAAGTAGACTTTGCTGTTGGCACTGGTTTATACATGCTGCCTTCTGACCTCAGACTCCAGATAGGAACAATAATAAACTATAATAATGAAATCCTTGTGGCTGGTAAAGAAGAGAAGGTCGGAAAAAAACGACATAAATTCTAAGCCAGCAATAGCAATAAAAAAAGAAGCCCCACCAATCCCCGAGCCCCCAAACCCCCCCATTCAATCCTTGTGGCCCCAAGAAATAATGACCATGAATATGAAAAGACAGCACTTGTTATTGGATTAACTGCCCTAGGATTACTTGGTCTTTATCTTACTATAAAGTAACCCAACTATTAAGACAACTAATGTCCATAAGTGCTCAGCCATAAAGCCAACTACTTTACTTGCAGTAGACAAAAGCCAGCTAACGATCCCCCCTATTATACCAGGCAAAGAGTCTATTGCCTTACTGGCTAATTTTTTTTAATAAACTTGCAAGATGATCAAGTTGTTTTTTTACCCATGATTTATCTGATGGTGGTCCTGGTGGCACTGCTCCCCCACCACCGCCGCCTGTAATAGCCAACACCAGTGTACTTATTGCAAATCCTAAGGCTGTTATAACGCTCGCTAATGTGACACCTTGCTCTCTAAACAGTGTTCTTATTCGTTCTGCTAGCGTCGTGTCTTCATATAAAATTCTTTGGATAGTTTCTCTTATTCTGCTCACTTGAGTTCGTAATTGTTCTCGGTTAGTAGACAACACTTCTAGTCTTGCTGATCTCTCTTGTTCAAGATCTTTTAGTCTTTGTGTTATTCTTTCTTTAACACCAGGTCCTAAGTTGTGGTCATCAGCCTCAACTAGTTTTTCTTTTTCTCTTTTTATATGCTCATCTAGTTCACCCAGTTTTGCTAAATTGTTTGTTAATTCGCCTCTGATGCTTTTCAAAGCATGATCAAGGGCCGTTATTTCTCTCATAGGTAGCGGCGGATCGTGCATAGTTTTTAATACTGTTTCTTCTGAAAAACTGGTTTCTATTATTTCGTCTGCTGTTGGGCTTAAATCTTTAAGTTCCATGTTTTGTATTTGGTTATCTGTTGGGAGTTCTTGTAGTGTGTTTTGAAGTTTAGCAACTGCCTCACTGTCTAATCTTCGCGGTTTAGCAATGCCAAGGCGATTTTGATCGCTCACACTGAGCCTTTGTCTAATTGTAGTCTTTGCTAAAAACTTTGATGGGTCTGGTTTAGTTGTAAGCTGTACAGGTTGTCCTTGCTCGTTTTTAAAAATCAAATGGCCATCTTTTGTTTCAAAATCATTAGGGTCTATAAAATCAGGAGGTTCTTGGCCTAAACTTTGATAAAATGATTTGACCTTACTTTCTGTTAATTCACGCCGCAATGATTGTAATGGATGTGTCAAAGGCGTCATTTCACTCATGTCGTCTCCAGGATCAAAAACATCATAATCTTCTTCTGCCATGTTTTTAAATAATTAACTTTTTATTTTGTTTTATAAAAAAAATGTCACAAGCATATGGTTCGATTCTTGACCCGCATAGAAGACTGAAAGAGCCCTTTGGCGTGAAGGGAAATAAACAGAATATTATTGTTCCAAATAATCCATCTACTATTGATTCAGATCAGATTCTTACTGTCAAATTTCCAGACCTAGGAGCAGATGAAGTGATTGTGCCGGGATCTGCACGGCTTACTTTTAAAATAGAACTTGATTCAGCAACAGACGTAAACAGGACAGTTGTACAGAATCTGGGACGGGCAATCGTTAAGAAAATTTCTATAAAACTTGAGGGGCAAGAAATATTTTCTTTACACAATGCAGACATATTTCTAATCTATTCTGATCTATGGCTAACCGATAATGAAAGGGCCGATCTTGCGTTTCAAGGAATCGAAAATAACGAAGCACTAAAACACAGAATAGACGCCGAAGATGCTAAAGACGGTAACAAGTATGAAGCTGTAACTTATGCGTTTGGAAATCGCTTTTCTATACCCTTGGATTTTGAGTTGTTAAAAGCGCATGCGCCATACTTTCAAGGAGCATTAAAAGACAGATTGTCATATGAACTAACTTTTAATGAATACAAACGTGTCATTAGATCGACAGACACTGATTCCAAGTACAGCATTTTCGACATCTCGTTAGAGTTTGACATTGTTAGCAACCCTAACTTAGCAAGGCTGATTGAGCAACAATATCAGTCAAAATTAGCAATATATTACGAAAGAGTGATTCATCATACTAAATATCCTAAAAGCAGAGCAGACACTATATGGAATTTTAGTTTTAGCGCCGCAGCACGATCCCTTAAAGGTATTTTATTGCTGTGTGAAGATGAAGAACCATTCAAAAGACAAAGTGAAAAGTTTATCAATCCTAAAATAACAAAAGTACAATGTTCAATTGAGGGTAGTCCTAACCAAGTCTACGGTAGCGGGCTTAAACCTTATCATCATTTTGATGAAATAAGAAAATTGTTTGGAGGCGGGAGGTGTAGAAATCCAACAGTAGACCTTGTGTCTAAAGATCTACACCTTCACAGTGTTAGACTTGATGAATATTTAACAACGAAATACGGTTTATGGATTGACCTAAGGTCAACAGAAGATAATCAGTTGCATGGGAGTGGGAGAACAGTTAAAGACGTAATAAGCATTCAAATTGATAAAGAAAAAGAGAGTGATAAACCACTTAATGTACATTTGTTTTTAATATATGATGCGCAGCTGAATATTCAAGATAACAGATTGAAAGATATCCAATACTAAATTATTTTTATTTTAAAAAAGTATGTCTGTTACGACTTATCCAAAAGTGCCCAAAGAAGAGATAGCTGCTGCTGTAGACATAAAAACTTTCAGATTAACCAACATTACACAAATGCAACAAAAACTAGAGCAGGACCTTTCAAAATACAGTAAAACCAAACGAAGGTATTCTGCTGTCTTTAATGCTGTTACATATGTTAATACTGGAGCATCGATCACTAGTGCTCTATCAGCAGGAACAAGTGTAGGTCTCTTAGCAACAGGCGTAGGTGCACCGGCAGCTTTACCTCTAGGTGGTTTGTCTTTAACTCTTGGCCTGTGTTCATTGGCTGTAAGTGCTGTCAGCAAAAAAATAAAAGCTAAACTCCAAAAGCACACAGCTATGGTTCAACTAATAACAGCTAAACTTAGTTCCTTCAAACTGACAATAAATAAAGCACTTGCTGACTCGAACATCACGGATGAAGAATTTAGTCGCCTACAGGCTGATTTTGAGGACTACAAAAGACAAAAGTTTGATCTTCAAAGAAAGGCAAGGGCAACTTTTTCTCAACAACCAGACACCGACCAGATAAAAAAGGAATGTTTAAAAAAAGTAAACGAGACATTAAACTCTGTTCTAAACAGCTCACATTAACAACCCCAAAGGGCGTTTATACTTTAGTTTATGAGTCCAAGCACAAAAAGACCGTTGATATTGATTCTGATTAACTTTTATTTTTTTGATTTAAATAAATATTTTGAGTTAGAAAAGAAGCTCAACATGGATAAGATATATGAAGGTTCAGATGAATTGTTTGAAGCAATGCTCGAGGAAGAGCGTTTGTCAAAAGCTTTAAATGAGGTCGTTTTAGAAGTTATTGATCCAACAAACGTGCAGGCAAGCGTTGAGTATGCTATTTCTCAAGTTCCAAGTAAACTAACAATAAACCCTCCAGTTAAAGTAAGGTTAGTTGTTTTAATCGACTATATAACAATAAATGAAGAAAATCTAGAAGTCTGGGTCTCAACTAAACAGCAGACTATTCTTTCTCATAATGACTTAACACCCGGTTGGGCAGATCAACTTCTTACACAGTTTAATGAAGCCTCTGAAGCAGCTAAAATGAGAGGCTCTGGTTGGTCAGAGGGTGAAGTCCTAGACATCAGATTAAGACAAGCTAAGTATGAGCCAATTGTAGGCAAGGCTTACATTCCACTGCCTCCAACATTAGTTGCAAAGAAAGCAGTTTTGAACATAAAAAATTCAGACGACAAATGTTTTATGTGGTGCGTTCTTGCTAGGCTGCATCACGTTGCCAAAAATGCAGAGAGAGTATCTAACTATTTACAGTGGGCCAATGATCTTAACTTTAACGGTCTTGAATTTCCTATGGCTGTAGACAAAATTGATCAGTTTGAAAAACAAAATCCACCAATAACTGTTAATGTCTACACATGGTCTGAAGAAACCAACCTTCTGCCAATTAGAGTGTCAAAGAACAGTCCAACAATAGGCGAACCAACCAAAACTCATGTAGACTTACTCCTGATGCAAAGCCTTAATGGGTTGCACTACACTCTAATACGCACAATGAGTAGATTACTAGTGCATACTACAAAACAACATAGCAAACAAGAATTCTGTAGAAAATGTTTAACAAGAATTCCGTCCGTTCAAGCTGCGAGCGAACATGTAAAACATTGTATTAGCCCAGTTGACTGTGATACAGAACTAATTACGCCCGGAGAAGGCAGTAAAGTTAGTTTTAAGAACTGGAAACGGTTGCAAACTAGTCCATATGTTGTTTACGCAGACTTCGAATCACTCATTGTTCCTTATGAAGGACCAACCCCACAGAAACTTCCTAAAACAGTCTTAATGAGTAATCATCAGATTTGCTCATTTGCCTTCATCATTGTTAGGTCGGATGGCGCCCATTCAAAGCCAGAATTATACAGAGGACCAAATGCTGCAAAATACTTCTTAAAACGCATGCAGCAAGTGCGTAATGCCTGTTCTAATAATCTAAACTTATCTGAAATCATAATGACGCCTGAAGACCAACAACAGTATGACTCAGCCACTCACTGTTGGATTTGTGGGGCGGCCTTGGTTGCCACCGCAGAGAATCCAACAGTAAGAGACCATGATCACATTAGTGGAAAGTTTAGAGGAGCAGCACATAACAAATGCAATCTTCAACTAAAGTTTGAACCAAAGACATGGAAGCTGCCTATATTCTTTCACAACTTGCGAGGTTACGACTCTCACCTTATAATGCAAGCAGTAACTAGCGACTTCAGGGTGTCATGCATTGCACAGTCATCAGAAAAGTACATGTGTTTCACTTTAAATAACATGTCTTTCTACGACTCTATGCAACACATGATGGGTTCATTAGAGTCACTGGCTATGTCCTTAAAGTCCTGCCCAATAACAGAAGAATATTTTGACCCAACTCTTGTTAGAAAGGGCGTTTACCCTTATGAGTACATGAACAGTTGGGAAAGGTTTGACGAAGATACACTTCCGCCTAAAGGCGCGTTCTTTTCTAGTCTCAGAGGAAAGGACATCAGTGATTCTGATTACCAGCATGCTCAAGATGCGTGGCAGAAGTTAGAGTGTAAAACAATGGGAGACTATCATGATTCCTATTTAATGGCGGATACCTGTTTGTTGGCGGACGTCTTTGAAAATTATAGGAAGACCTGCATGAAACATTACAGCCTGGATCCCGCGCATTACATTTCTGCGCCTGGGATGAGCTGGGACGCTTTCTTAAAATTTACTGGAGTACAAATTGATTTATTGTCTGACCTGCCAATGCTTCAGATGATTGAAAACGGATTGCGTGGGGGAATCAGTATGGCGTCGCACCATTACTGTAAAGCAAACAACAAATACTTGGACAACTATGATCCAAGTAAAAGGTCTAACTATCTCATGTATTTAGATGCAAACAATCTGTATGGATGGGCAATGGCGCAATCACTTCCATTACGCAACTTTAAAATGTACACAGGACTCAAAGACATTCAAAAGTTTTTAAAATGGCTACCTACTCTAGAAGCTGATCGTAAAAGAGGTCTCATTCTAGAAGTTGATTTAGAATATCCTCATGAACTTCATGATTACCATAATGACTATCCATTAGCGGCAGAAAGTCTAAAAGTGTCAATGACAGAACCACCTAAACTTGTGCCTAATCTTCGTGACAAAAAAAATTATGTCTGTCATTACAGACTTCTTCAATTTTATTTAAGACATGGTTTGAAGTTGACAGCTGTTCATCGTATAATTGCTTTTGATCAAGAACAGTTCATGAAACCATACATAATGAAGAACACTGATCTCAGAACTAAATCCACAGATGCTTCAGAAAAAGACTTTTTCAAGTTGATGAACAACAGCTGTTTTGGAAAGACTATGGAAAATCCGCACAAGCGTAAAGATGTTAGATTGGTCACCAGAGAAAACGTTGCAATTAAGTTGACTTCAAAACCTAATTATCAGGACTTCAGAAGATTTCATGATCAGCTTTTTGGCATAATGATGAAAAAAAAGAAAGTCAAATTGGATAAGCCCGTTTTTATTGGGTTTACTGTTTTAGAGCTGTCGAAGCTTTTGATGTTAGAATTTCTTTACGACTACTTTAAGCCCTTGTATCCTAAGTCCAAAGTACTTTACACAGATACAGATTCCTTTGTAATCGACATCCCTACTGAAGATATCTATAAAGACATGGAATTAGAAGTAGCTAAAGGGCATGCGGGATGGTACGACACATCTGATTACCCTAAAGATTCGCCTTTGCATTCAGATATTAACAAGAAGGTTTTAGGTAAGATGAAGGATGAATTATCTGGTGGTGTGATCAAGGAGTTTGTTGGTTTGAGGTCGAAAATGTACAGTCTTTCAAGCCAAAAAAAAGTTGTTAAAAAAGCAAAGGGAATATCTCGTAGTGTTGTGCAATCAAGCATATCCCATGACAACTATAAAAAAGCATTGTTTGACAATAAGACTTTTCATCATGACAACGTAAAACTACGATCTAATCTACATGAGATCAACACAACTGTTGTAACAAAGAAGTCATTAGATAGAACAAACACAAAACGTGTGTTTGTTAATCCAGAGTTTTCATATGCAATCGGGCATTGGAAAACAGCATAATTACATACCTTCTTCATCCGCGGGTTTATATTTTTCCTCAAATTTATCTAGAAGCTCAATCATATCAATATCCAATTCAGACAAAATTTTTCTCATGTTTGCTTGATGTGCACGAATTTTTTTTATTTTTTCAAGATATTCTTTATCCGTTATTCTGATAATCAAAATTTGGGATCGTAGGCGATCAGGATGCGTTGCCATGTACCGATGAATCCACTTAATTGTTTCCTTAATAGCTGAACACGTATCATATGATTCTTGTATTAATTTTAAGGTCTCTTTTTTTATCATCATTTTAGTTTCATGTAAGATTTCTTCCTTTTGAGCTTCCATTTTAAACTCAAATATATTTACGTAAATTAATTAAGCGGAACTGTGTCTGGCGGGATTATTTGCAGTTCTTCTTTCACAAAAGATCTTTGAGGGGCTGGTCGTTTTGTTGTGTCAGTTTCTCGTAAATAATACACGGGCGGATTCATCTTTACAATTCTTTTTATTTCATATGAGTCAACACTCCAAACTGGATCGGTTGCCCTGATGCGGGTGTCCCCTTCTGCTTCTCCCGGTAAATAAAGGTACCTTACTTTCAAACCAAATGGTAATAGTTTGCTTGATGAACTGGCGTCTCCTTCAACAACATTTATTTTTTGTTTTTTGATTGCTTGTACTGGTTTTAGACCTTTAAATTCTTCATTATTCATTGCACGTAGAACTGAGGGCAGTCTTCTAACCCATTCTGTGTTGCGAGAATTGTCAATCAGCTCTCTGTGATACTGGTAGGAGAAAAGTCTTTCAGATAACTGTTTGTTAAAGTTTTCAACCAAACCCTGTGATCTGTGAACTCCTGGAATGCCTCTTTTAATGGTAACTCTATGTTTTAACAATAATTGATTCACTTGACCTTTAAATTCTTTTCCTTCATCAACTTGAATCATGCGAGGATAAGTTAAGGGGCCCCGTTGATATATCAGTTGTAAAGCGACAGCAACAGCAGAAGCACTCTTTTGTGTTAATGGTTCAGCATCTTTGTATCTTGAAGCTATGTCAATGACTGTAAGTGCGTACTTAAATCTTTTTCGTCTAATCGTATCATGGGGTAAATATAGAAGATCCATTTGATGGGTGTCGTTCGGTATTGTGTTGACAAAGTGTGGTCTTTGTATTCGTTTAGGCGCTGGTAAATAAATTTGCCAAATCGCTTGTTTAGATAACCATTCTTTTGCTGTTTGTTCACTGACTCCCGCTGCTTGGCTAAGCTTTTTAATTGCTGTTATTCCCTTCCAATATCCTTTTGGAGAATAATAGATTTTGTACATTTTTATTCAGCCAATACTTTGTGCAACAAAATACACAGCGGTCATGCCAAAGACAATAAACAATATTTCTTGCATCTTTTGTTTTTCTGATGGTTGATAAAAGTCGCTAAATTTTGGTGGGGGCAATGTTTCAACTTGTTTGCCTGTTACTAGAAAATATTCTTTTATTGCCTGGTCAACATCTTTAAATGTGTAAGCTGCATGTCCCTGTTGTTTAAGTCTGTCGTTAATAAAATCTAACTGCTCCATTCTTTGCTTTTCATAGGTGTCTTGTGCTGCGGCTAGTTGCTCCATAGCTCTGTTATGTCTTTTTCTCTCATCGTTATTTTGTAGTTTACTAAATGCGTAATTACTTCCGCTGAAAGCAAGCGCATTAACCACAGCGCCACCAATCATCATTACGAGTGAAGCCATTTTTATAAATGTATTTTTTTAATTTTACATATTGATACTGTCTGGAATTATTCCTTGCTTAACTAGAAAATCTTTCGTAGCAAATGAAGCTGTAATAACAGCAATCAACTTTGCTGAGTCTTCAAAGTCTAGTTTGCCAAGATCTGCTGGTTTTATTTTTAACAGGCTTTTACCAAGCACTGTGTATCCTACACTTAGACCTCCAATAACAGCAGAATGGTATACGAGGTTAGCAACAGTTTTTTCGGTGCTCATTTTTTAAAAATAAAATAATATTTATTATTATTAATAAAACATGAACTGCGATGATTTACTTCCTGAACTTACAAATGATCAAGTTGATGACCAAGCTATTATGCGTCAAAAGGAAAGGCTGTATTCTTTGGCGGCGTGTGGAAAAACAAAACAGTACCTCGGAAATGAATTCAGCATAGAACAGATTCAACAGATGTCAACGCAAGACATTGTAAAGTATCACAACAGGTATGAAGCGCAACTGGGGTCAAGAATGGTAAAAAGTGTTGGGCAAACGGTTCTTAGTTTGTACACTAAACTAGTTAGTAGATTTGCTCCCATTGATTCTGAACAAGATTTTATGTATGATTTAACACAGGATCCAGTTTTAACAAAGTCATTAGAGTCTCTAGGATGTGATCTATATTACAGATTTGGAACATTGTTATCGCCATTAATCATGGGATTAATTACTTTTAATCATATAGATTTTGTTTCCCTTCAAAATGACCGAGCCAGAAAATCAGCAGAAAACATTGATGGAGAAAGTGACCAGTAAAAAGCCTCCTCATCCTGGGCGTGTTGCAGCAGGAAAAAAATTAGCAGAGTGGAACAAACAAAAAAAATTAATGTTGCAATCACAGAATATAACTCATAATGAAAACATAACACCGCCAACGCCAACAGTTGTTTCAATGCCAGCTGTAAATACACAAGTTGATTCAAGACCTACAACACCAAAGTCGACATGGATTATTTGGATTAAAAGAGTTAGCATTTTTGGCGTCATTGCTGTTGGTGGGGGTGGTTATTACGTTTATAAAACATATAAACAACGCCAGCAAAAACCAAAGCAGTCAAAAAAATCTCAACCACTAAATACAGAAGCCAAACAAAAAAGCATGCCAGAACCGCCAACAACAAAAGATCATTTTGATCCATTTCAGATGGAATAATATTTCAAGAACTTAATAAATAATTATAAGTGACTTGAATAAGAACTTAATAACGACTTGATGACGACTTGATAAAACTTAAATAAGAACTTAATGACGACTTGATAAGAACTTAATGACGACTTGATAAGAACTTAATGACGACTTGATGACGACTTGTTAAGAACTTGAATAAGTACTTGAATAAGAACTTGTTAAGAACTTGATGTTGACTTGTTAAGAACGTGAATAAAAACTTGTTAAGAACTTAAATAAGAACGTGATGCCGACTTGAATAAGAACCTAGAACGACTTAATGACGATTTTTTTTCACAATTAATTGTTACATTCTTTTCCGGGGAGACAACTCCCTTCTGCCTTTATGTAGTATCTAGGTCAGACATGTCTGGCCACGGCTTACTCAACT
>JAMYXO010000045.1:65000-67500 GCA_033310375.1 Conus canariensis | reverse complement strand
GTGCTGTGACGATGAGGACTCAGACAAAGAAAGATAGGAAAACTGTGCCACTGAAAGTGACTGAAAGTGCCAGCACAAAAGCTGTTGATAAAGAGAGACTGATCGAAATGCAGATCGTACCCTTTTCTTTTAAAAAATACTATGGTTGCAAGGACACGATAATAAAGAATCATGGAGAAGTTGTTTTTTTTCGAAGAAGGATCTTCAAGAGAATAAACTTCAATCAAGAAAAGCCTCTGAGTCAGATGTTCATGTCGTCTACGCTGTGTCGATCTGTTATGGCGCTGGCACAAGAATTCATTTCAGGAGGTCAAAGAGGCATTAAGAAAATTGCAGGTAGATTTCTACTGTCCAGGTGTTCAGAAGGACATTACACGATTCTTCAAATCTTGTGACGCGTGTCAGAAGACAGTGCCAAGAGGAAAGGTTCTCAGGATCCCTATGCAGAAGATGGCTCTTGTAGACTTATCTTTCAAGCAGGTGATAATATATTGATCAGCCCCTTCATCATGTTTGCGAGGCTTGAAATATGTACATTTTGACACTCTTAGATTACGTTACGAGATACCCTTAAGTTGTTTTTCTGACTGAAATTTATGCAGAGACAATAGCTACAACGTTAGTGGACATGTTCAGCAGACTTGTAGTCCCTTAAATGATCCTAAGTGATTTGTACACCTGCTTCATGTCAAATCGCATGAAGGCAGTGGTGAGACTGCTAAACGTTCGTCGTGTCATCACGTCTGCCTATCATTCAATGTACATGTATCTGATAGGAAAATTCAATGGCATCTTGAAATGCATGCCAATAAAACTGCAGTAAACGGTCAGAGCAACGACACAAGTTTCCAAATGCTTTACCTAACTTTAGAGTCACAGGAGCACTTTTTTCTCCCTTCGAATTTCCGTATGGCGGGACCCTTAGATGACTCTTGCACATCCTGAAGGGAATGTGGACGAAGGAAGTGGATCAGGTAAAAGCAAAGAATGGATACTGTTGCGTCTTCAATTTACAAACGAGAGAGATCGGAAGAGAGCTTCAAATAGCCAGGAATTAACTTGAGGAGGCCTAGCTTCGTAATGAAAAGCCTGGCAGATTTTGAAAGAAAAATGTGCTGGTGCTTTTGCCTACAACAGTTAATCGATGGCGAGGACCCTTCGTGGCTGAAGAAACTGATGGACCGGAAGACTAGAAAATCAAAGAGAAAGTGGAAGTGGAGGTGTTCCACACAAATATGTCAAATCAGTACATTAAAAGGGAGACAAAGAAAAACAATCAACTGAACTGAACCAAACACGGTTTAATCAGCAGTCATTTGTCAAGAGAAACTCAATCCTAAGGAACAGAATCCCGTAAGACCTGAGGAAAATGTGAATGATGATGAACTTCTTATAATTAGCGAAATGTGCTCAAGCGAGTCCGTGGAAGACGTCAGCATGGAGATAAAACTTTCTAATAAGCAGAGGGCAAATTCCTAGGGTGTTATAGACGAGTGTCCTAGTTGTTTTACTGACATTCTGGGGACTACTGGTTGAGTACCACGTAGCGTTCACCTCTTTTTTCCAGTCTAGTCGAAGACTTACCCAATTCAGGATGCGGCTAAGGAGTACTTGAAAGTGGAAAGCGATGATATGTTGAAGAAAGGAAACATGCGGTAATCTTTTAACTCGCCGTAGGCCTCCGCTTTATGTCTGTGAAGATGAGTGATGGTAGAAACCATAATATGTGTGGACGACCGGAAACTAAACCAGTTGACAATTTGTGATCCAAAACCCATGCCTACAGCTGAGGGATTTAAGAAAACAAATTATGAAATAAAATGAGTATTTCACCTAAGTCGATCTCTGCAAATGGTACAGGAAAGTGCCTGTCCTTGAAGAAGACATTTCTGAGACAGTTTTCGTGACTCCAGATGGCACATATAAATTCCTGAAGATGCCATTTGAAATAGTGAACTGCGGGGGATGTGCATAATGTGGTGTACTTGTGGGGCCGAATTCTGGTCTATAAAAGCACTTTGGAAGAACATATCATGACTCTGTACGAGTCATTTAGGCGTCTGACCAAAGGCAGCCTGACAACAAGACCAAACACGTGCTTTCATGGCATGGGAAACATCGATTTTTGTCTTCCGTAAACTTCAAGATGGCTTGAAAAGGCTTTCCATAGACTTTATGAAAGTCCAGAAGGAAGCATGTCCCACAAAAAAGAAGTGAAATCCTTGGAGTTTATTAGTTCATTATAGTTCAGTCCCTTGTGGATTCATTCCAAAAACTGGCCCTCAGCACTTGTGTCTTCAGATGCTATCGTTTTACATCTACTTTTCACAAGCAAATGTAGCTTATGTTGTTGTTTCATGATTTTCTTTTGCTTCTTAGGTGGGACCTTTGGTGGTTTTTTGAAAATTCAACAAACATACTATGGTATTGCACACCAGCCTTTTTCTGGGATAGCATTCTGCTTAAACTTAACAGGCAGAGGAGCCAAGCGAGGGCTTTC
>JAMYXO010000045.1:57500-62500 GCA_033310375.1 Conus canariensis | reverse complement strand
ATCGACATTAATATTATATTTCTCTTTGAAACGCGTATAAGAAAGAAACTGACCTTTATCATCAAAAAAGTCCGCAAGACAATGTACATTCTTGTTACCAAGTTTTCTAGAGATAACGTATGAGTTTCCAACTTGGATTCTATTATTATAGCAAATCGGTTCAGCTAAAATTTCAGCGGAATTTCCTGGTATGCATTTGTAGTAAAAACTTTTATAGGCTTCAATGACGTCTGACCAAAACTGGTTATATTTCGTAAACCTGGAAACAAATTCTGGACCATATTTATTAATAAGCGGCCATTGAGGAAAATTAGCTAGTAGAATATGTTTCCACTTGTGGGTTGTTTTTTCAGTTTTACGAAACCACGACAGTTTTAAAGAGGTAACAAATATTTTTAATTCAGGGATACCGATGCCTCCAAGTTTTACACTCTTATGCGCCGTTTTCCGGTTAATTTTGTCTGGTTTCTTACCCCAGACAAATTCATAACACATCTTTTTGTAATGTTCGAAAAAACACATCAGGTGGATTTGGCAGAAGTAACCAAAGATGTATCAGTTTTGAAAGTATGAGAGATTTTAAAATTGCTACTCTACCAAGAGGCGTTAGTTGACGTTTAACCCATACTTTGAACAGATGTTTTATATCTGCCAATTTGTCCGGATAATTTATGTTTACACAGTCTTTTAAATCATTAGTAAACCATATTCCTAATACACGAAATTTTAGTGGGTTCCAGTCCATTCCTAAATGATTCATATATCTAACTTCAGAATTCTTCTTACTTCCTAACCAAATTGCACTTGTTTTGCTAGAGTTTATGTGGAGACCTGAAACAGATCCAAACTTAAACAGAACATCTACACAAATTTCAAAAGATTTTCTATCACCTGCCAGCAAAAATTCTGTGTCATCCGCATATTGTGAAAGTTTATGTTCAACATCATTCATCATTATTCCCTGGATATCTGTGTTTTCTCTTATCATTATAGCTAATATTTCTACACAGAGTATGAATAGATATGGGGATATAGGGTCTCCTTGTCTACAACCTCTTTTAATTTCGAACCAACTTGAAACCTGACCATTTACAACAACACAAGATTTAATATTCTTATAGAATGTATCTATCCATCTGCAAATGTCTTTCTGAAAACCAAATTTCTTTAATACCTTCGACATAAAACCCCAGTTAATCGAGTCAAAAGCTTTCTCAAAATCTATATTTAATAACAATCCAGGTAACTTATTTTGATCTAAGTAAGCTATTGCGCACTGGTATTTCTACCCCCCCCCCCACCCCCCCCCCGACCCCACATCTTTTTTTTTTCCAATTTAAGTGAGTGATGTTCCTTGTTTATCCCGTAGCTGTGGTCGGGTATTGTGATCTGTGTTTAGATCAGTGAATAAAGTTTCTCTGAGGAAGGCAAAATTGCCGAAACGTAAGAGGAAAATGTACAACTTGTTGTTTTGTCTTTCTTTGCTGTGATCGATATATATATATATATATATCTATTATATATATATATATCTATATATATATATACATATATATATATATATATATATATATATATATATATATATATATATAACTTCAAATCTTTGCCAAATCATTACTATAACGACTGAAGTATTGTTAGCCTGCACTTGTTTTCCCCCACTACTTAATTGTTCAGCATTATATTGTTTGGTCAATCAGTGGGAGATTACATCTCTCAGGAGATCCAAGTAAAGGTTTTTCTGTACAATTCTTAGCCTCTCACAATGCTTGGGTTATTGAACAGCAGAGCTGACCACTCAGACTGTTCCACATCTTTTGATCTCCCTTGCATCCTTGAATGGATCCTCAAGCATAGGCTCAAAGATTGTCCCCTACATTTTATACTGTTTGAATAATGCTTTTAGTTTTTCAGCAACTTTTTTTCTCTCCACTCTTTTGTTTTGCTCCATTTTACTACCCTTCGCTGGCTGCTTTGAGGGTGCTGTTGGATTCTTTTTTGAACCCTTGGTGGTGAGAACACCACAGAATTATGGACTGTGGTGTGTCACTATTTGACACCAAGAGCCCAGACATAATCAGGCGTGTCTCCCTGACGAATTGGATCCAGCGGGCGAAAGGCCTAGGAGCAGGCAATACAAATAAATGTGCCTTTGAGATGGATTACGATGGTTCCCTCAGGCAGCTAGTGAAGGGCTTCTCATATTTATGATATATTCCCCCATTTTCTTCATCTTCAAATTTTTTTTTTATTTTAAAGTTCAAATCTTTACCAAAATCATTGCTGTAACGACTGAAGAATTGTTAGCCTGCACTTGTTACCCCCACTACTTAATTGTTCAGAGAGAGAGAGAGAGATATATATATACATATATATATATTTGTTATATTAAAAGCAAGTTAAAATCAAGCTTCTAAAAACATCTACAAATTTGTTTCACGCTGTGCGGTCGTCAGGATGTGATGAGCTTGTGTTGCCAGTGCCACGTATATATATAGCTAGCTGGTTTGCTGTTGTTTTTTTCCCGTGCTACATGTGTTTCTCAGGTGTTGGTTTTTTTCGCTGATAGGAACTTCCATCTGTGTCTGCAATTGTTAACCATTTCTGTTCTAACATTTGGAGTTGCCAACTGTGGTTTACATAGTATAATGTATTTCTCTGTTAGGCATAGATTGCATTTTTTTGAAATGTTGTTGTATGATGCTGCTCTTTTTAAAATTTTCCAAGATATGTTGTAGTCTATGTTTTTTTCTTTAAGTTTCCAAATGTATTTACTCAATTCTGTTTGGTTTTTGTATCTTTCTTTGTTGAATGATTGTTTATGGTTTGCATATCTAGTTTTGAATTGGTTTTCCGTGATACCTACATATGTTTCTTTTGCGTTCTCTGATGTTACAGTGGCTTGGTACACAATGTTGTTATAAAGGCATTTGTTGCTTAGGGGGCACTGTTCTTTTTTGGTACAGTTACAAGATTTCCTTTCGTTACCCTCCTTTTTTTCTGTGCTGCTTTTCATTTTGTTTGCTGAATCGATGGCATTTTTAAGGTTCGGCATACATGAATATGATAATTTGATGTTGTTTTTGTTGAATATCTTAAATAATTTATGGTCTTTTGGGAAAGATGATGTCAAGATTTTAAAGAATTCTTTCCCTACATTTGTTTTAACTCTTGCATCATATGGGGGATTGTACCATATGATATTCCTTTTCCTGTTCTTTCTGCATCTTTTTGTATCATTGTCTGGATCGTATCTTAGTTTGTAATTGTAGCCACTTGTATGTAACGCCTCTTGGTATTCAGCTGTAGCGTTGTTGAATACTGTTTCGTTACATGACAAATTGGATAGTCTTTTATTTATGCTTTTGGGTATTGTTTTCAGTATGGAGGGTGGGTGATTGCTTTTGATGTTTACATAAACAGGCGTGTCATTTGGTTTCTTGTATGGTTTATATGTGTGTTGGTTGAGGTCTAACGTTATGTCTAAATAGTTCACTATCTTTTTGTTTGCTTCTATTGTGATTTTTAAGTTTTGGTTGTGGAAAATTTTACACAATTCTTTTTTCTTATTTTCAATATTTCTAGGGTTGTCATTCAGAGCGGCAAGGCCGTCATCCCTGTACAGTCCAGTTTGTTTTCCAAGTTTTTTTTGAATATTGGATAACATGAATAGTCCGACAAGCTCGCAAGTCTCGGCACCATCGTATGATCCCATTGTGACATCGAAAGTTGAATTCCTGCTTGTGTTCTTAATCCAGGTTTCATTTTTATTGTGCAGTAAAGTTTTCTTTGTGTGGAAAATGATTTCCATTTCTGACCCTGATATTTCTGTGTACTTGTTGGCAAATTTTATAGCTTTAGTTAGTAGCTTTTCATCTATAGATGGGTAGAAATCTACTATGTCAAATGTTATAAAAACTGTATTTTCTTGTTTATTGAGGTTTTTGAACCATTGTATTACTTCATATGTGTTTATCCAGAGATTGAGTTCAGTGTTTTCTTTTATGTTTTTTATGGTTTTCTCTAAGATTTTTTTACTAATTTTCCCTAGTTCAGATTTGGAAGGGTTTATCAGTCTACATGTTGGGTTGTTCAAGAAATTGGGTTTGTGGTCTTTAAGTGTAATAAAGGCTTCTCTAGCTGCTGTGGTCTCTACTCTGTCACTTAGGTCCATTTGGTGCACAAGTTCCTTTTCTTTCTTTCTGATGTGATCATATGTAGCCTTGTCAGCCTTTCTGTAATTTTTCTGGATATTTTTATCAAGGAGTTTTGAGTACTCTTCAGGTTCTATTTTGTAAAAGTTATTGGTTTTATCCGCCTTCACAAATATTTTGGTGTCATTTTGAATTTGTTTAATTTCCTTTTCTAACGCTGATTGAAATTTGTTATTAGATTTTTTGAAATCTATGTTGGCTAACATTCTTCTCATTTTTTCTTCAAATGTTTTCATTTCTTCAATGGCTGGTGGTACTCGCCATGACTTGAAGTCGTATGTATTTTTATCCTCTTTTTTAGCGTTGGGGTTTAAAAAGAAAAATGCTTTCCATCTCATATTTTTGATGAATTTTTCCGTTTGTCCTATCATTTTCTTCATGTAGCACTGGGGTTTAGCTAACGGAATGTTTTTGATGGATTGCTTAAAGTTGATTTTTTCCATTTTAAAATTTGCTGATTCAAAGTGCTCAACGTATGGAGCAGTTAAGAGAATGGTACTGAGGATCAGCGCAATCTTAAAAACAGTGCTCAACCACAGTGGGAGCGACATTTGTTATATTAAAAGCAAGTTAAAATCAAGCTTCTAAAAAATCTACAAATTTGTTTCACGCTGTGCGGTCGTCAGGATGTGATGAGCTTGTGTTGCCAGTGCCACGTATATATATATAGCTAGCTGGTTTGCTGTTGTTTTTTTCCCGTGCTACATGTGTTTCTCAGGTGTTGGTTTTTTTCGCTGATAGGAACTTCCATCTGTGTCTGCAATTGTTAACCATTTCTGTTCT
>JAMYXO010000045.1:45000-52500 GCA_033310375.1 Conus canariensis | reverse complement strand
AAGGAAAAGTAGGCTACTACAGAGGGGGGCAGCTTCGAGTGAAGGATAAAGACAGTGCGCCATCAGGACAGTATGAACCGCAACAAAGATGGCATAACAGAGAGCACCAGGCTGGGAGTGGCCGTGTGATGGGAGGGGGGAATCTGGGTGGACAATATGGATGGAGGGGCCGAGGAGAGGATAGGGAGAGGGACGGAGCTAGGGGATGGAGCGGGGTGGATGGACTGGGGGAGGGGGAAATGGGGATTATGGGGGAGTTGAGAGGGAGAGGGGGGCAAAGAAGCGTGCGTGTGTGTGTGTGTGTGTGTGTGTGTGTGTGTGTGTGTGTGTGTGTGGCGCGTGCGTGCCTTCGTGCTTGCGCGCGTGTTTGTGGGTGTGCGTGTGCGTGTGTGTGTGTGTGTGTGTGTGTGTGTGTGTGTGTGTGTGTGTGTTGTGTGTGTGTGTGGTGTGTTTGTGTGTGCGTGCGCGCGTGCATGCGTGCATGCGTGTGTGCGTAAGAGTGTGTGTGTGTGTGTGTGTGTGTGTGTGTGTGTGTGTGTGTGTGTGTGTGTGTGTGTGTGTGTGTGTGTGTGTGTGTGTGTGAGAGTGTGTGTGTGTGAGAGTAATTTCACCATTTTTGTATATTTGATGGGTATGCCGTTGATTTGAAATAAACGCATATTAACTGGATCAGATCCAGTATTAAATAACATCATATGTGTTTTTTCCAGTTAATATTTGCAAACCAATTTCAGTCATGTAAGCAGAACACGTATTCAATTCTTTTTGATACAACGTTTTGATATAGTGTGCGTGCGTGCGTGTGTGTGTGTGTGTGTGTGTGTGTGTGTGTGTGTGTGTGTGTGTGTGTGTGCGGCGCGCGCGCGCGCGCGCGCCTGCATGTGTGCACGTGTGCGTGTGGAGGTGGGGTTGCTTGAAGGAGAAGTTGGGCGTGCATACAATGTTTGTAAATAAGGATATCCTTCAGTGTTAAAAACAAGAAGCTAAGTCAGAAGGCAAAGCAATTGGACTTTTTGCATTTTTGGTAACAATGGGCTCTCTGTTCTATCATCATTTACAGTGATTTCATTTGTCTAATCACCAGTGCTACTTTCTCTCAGCAGTGCTTCTCGATAGACGAATGGTGCGACGGAAGGGAAGATTGTGTGAATGCAGAGGACGAATCTGGATGTGAATCCACAGAGTGTCGGTTTCATGGTTCTGTTTTTCGTCATCGCCCTCCAGCGACCGTGCTCTTTGATGGACATGGAGAGATCCGCACTGTGCCTGTTTCCCATCATATAATCTCTGTCAAAAAGGTTACGTTACTGCCATTTGTTGCAGCGGTAGAAATTGAAAGTAGCAATAGTACAACATACGAAAAAAACATGGGGGAGGGGGAGCAATATATTTTACAGCAGTTTCAGTAACAATAGTTACATGCATGTTGGTAGTGCAGAAGACAAGTGTGATGAATGCAAATCCTAAGGACCGGTGTACCAGGAAAGAAAAAAAAATGGTAGTACAGCATCATTAGAACACGTGATCCACCTTTTTGTACACTAATTTCACAAGCGCAGACAAAAGTACGTCGATAGACTCATAAACAGCATGAAAAAGGTGATTTCCTTGTCAGGTTGAAGTTTGGTTTTGATGACATTTGATAAACATTATGAGAGAATCTCAACATTAAATATAAAAGAATCTCAGCATTATCTATTAAGAAACAGAAATGTCACACACAGACACAGACAGACGTACTGTCACGCGCACACACACACACACACACACAGCCACCACCACACACACACACACACACACACACACACACACACACACACGCACGACTAGTTTTAAAATGTTTTTGATCATCGCAATTAATAACAATATTCTTATTGTCATTAATGCTATTACTAATATTGTTATTACTATAATTTTCATTTGCATTTTCTCCTTCCACGCAGCCTCGTTTTCATTCCACATCGATTTCGCTTCCAATTTTTTAAATTAAAAAAAAAAAAAAATTTAGGAGTAGTTCGTAGTGAGTCTACCAAAAAGAAGCACAAACAAGCTACAAGACCAAACACGACGCTTTTCGACCTCACAGGTCTTCTTCGGGCAATATAAGCAATGGTCAGGACGATCAACACGAAGAGAATGAAAAAAAAATCGTTCTTCGTTTTCATTGTCTTGAATGTTGTTTGTTTTGCCTGAAAATAGATCAAAGAGGTCAAAAGGGTCACATCAAAGAGCTCAAAACGGGTCATATTTTGTTTTGTAATATGTTTGTCTCTTTCCATCGGCGAATGGTGATTTTGTTTCGGTCAAAACTTTGTTTCAATTTCCGCCTGCAGTCACGATACATTGAATCCTCCTGTCTTTTGGGGGAAAAAATCGATCGACCGGTGGATAGGTAGATAGCTAACTAGTTAGGTAGGTAGGCAGCTAGCTAGCTAGACAGACAGACTGACAGACAGATGGATAGATAGATAGATTGACTGATGGTGGGTAGATCGCGTGAAGATAAGATGTTTACTTCGTCATCTAATAGTAGCGAGCCAGGAATGGACAACGAGTCACAACAACAACTAGTTTCGACTCTAGTCTATCGTGACATTAACGAATAACATGAAAATTCACTTAGCTTGATCGCTTGTACTTGTAGGTCAGCGCAGGAAGCTTCTTCTGCGCTGACCTACCAGTGATCTGACGATCAAGCTAGGATTTCATTGTTTTTCTAATGTCTCACCTGATGAACTAAGAGGTCGAATAGTTGTTTCGTCTGTGATCGTGTCCACGTCTGGCGTGCTAACTTATTTAAATGTTTAATTCCCCTCAATCTCTCGCTTTGCAATAGATCTTCCGTTCTTGTTTCATGGAGTTTTCTATCAATGTTGTTTAACTACGTATTTAAGCCAATATATCTGTTCTTAACCGTATAATCAGTAGTGACTTGGAAACAAAAAAGTTTACTTGTACAACTACTGGTATGCGATAACTGAGTGGAATATGATAAAAAAAAATGTATATACTGTGTGTCCTTTTATTACTTGAAGAATTGTTTGGAGATAAATTACAATAAAGAAAATGCGAATTGTTGAAGAATCATATAAAATCCACAACACTCCATGTAGCTTTGCCTCTGCTGATCAGTTTCCCCGCTTTTCCGGCATGTAGACACTGAAAAGAGAGGATGTAACCACCAAATCAGCCACCTAATGATGCGAAGAATGACGCCATATATTTGTTTGGAATAGATATGGAACAAGAAAAAAATAGGTAACTGTGGTATACATGGGGTGACTGCCAAAACGTTAAAACGTTATTTAAATGTATGTCATTACCGATTTTTAACAAATGATTCAAATGCAAAGAAACCAAATGAATATGTTACTTAGCGATAATTCATTTATGACGGAAAAAAACATTTTTAACTATTCGTTACTGTTTCAGTTTACCTGTGAGGGTCATTGTCTGGTTGACTATAAAAGCATTGTTGCCCAGCCGGCTTTGTCACATATTGACAAGAACTTAACGCAGTGTCCTGAAAGTCATTTTCAATGTCCAGATAATGGCTATTGTATGCCTGTCTTCCTCCGGTGCAACGGTTTTAACGACTGTCCAGGGCATGAGGATGAAGGAGAATGTGATGCCTATGTCTGTCCTGGATACTACCGTTGTCGTGATTCCAAGGTCTGTGTCCATCCGGTCCACATGTGTGATGAGCTGTTTCAATGTCCACGAAAGGACGATGAACTGCTGTGCCACATGAAGTGCCCACACCAGTGCATCTGTAACGGTCTGGCCTTCACTTGCACAGAACCATTTGAGGCGTTTGCATTTGCTGATTTGCGGTTGTTAGATGCTGGAGGTAGTGGGATGTCACCTTCACAGCTGAGACTGAATTTAATGCTTGTTCAACTAAATCTGTCTGGTTGTGGCCTCAGTGAGACTGGAATATTGTATTTTCCTAACTTAATCAGCTTGGATCTGAGTGACAATGTAATTACATGCATAACCACAAAGCAATTGTATAGATCAGTAAACCTCGCCAAACTCAAACTGTCTCGTAACCCCCTGACCACACTGATCTCATCAAACATGTCTTCGAGTGCTTCAGTGAATTCTTTAAAGTATTTAGATCTTTCAGGGGCAAAGATAATAGACTTCAATTTTACCCTGAAAGGGTTTGCACGACTAGAGATGTTAAATTTGTCGCACAGTGGGATAGAGCGTGTTTGGGGGTATGGTTTTCAGGCTCTAAAAGCAATACAGATTATAGATCTGAACGGTTGTCCTCTGACTGTATTTCCAAGTGATATGATGAAAGGTTTGGACAGACTTCGAGTTATATACACAAGTAGTTTTAATCTTTGTTGTACCAAGGTTCTTCCAAAAGGTTTCAGTTTGGAGGACTGCCACGGACCTACTTACCTCGTATCATCGTGTGAGTCTCTGTTAGGGTCTCTTTCATACAGAACCCTCTATGCTCTTTTTGCATTGTGGATCTTTGTTTTTACCATAGGCTTTATAGTTGTTTTGTTATTTTTCAAAAGCAAGTAGACAGAGAAAGACTAATGTTGTCATAATTATGATGAATTTAATGTGCTGCAATTCCTCCATGGGAATGTATCTGACCATTGTGACACTGACAGACCTGGCATACCACGGATCTTACTCGTGGGAGGACACAGCTTGGAGACTTAGTCCTATGTGCCAGCTGTGTGGGGTTTTATTCGTCCTGTCCTCACTTGTTTCTACATTCCTCATCTGCTTGCTTACAATGGAGCGATACACAGTATTGCGTTGTTCAGACAGACCACCTGTTCTGAGCACTGCCTCTGTCCGTATAATATGCATAGTGATTTGGATTGTAGGACTGTTCCTTGCAGCATTTCCTTTGTTTCCTGGGTCAACATATGATACCATATACAGCCAAACAGGTGTTTGTCAGCCACTGGTGCCACTGTGGAAAGGATCGCTGCAGCACTCAAACATATTAGCTTTCGTTGCAGGTCTCTACATTGCTCTGTACACCATCATTGTTACTTGTCAGTCATCTGTTTTCGCTGTGAACCGGCAACAGAACAGCATACTGTGGCAGCTGAAAACGGGCCTGACTCGGTCTCATGACTCTGTTTTGGCAAGCCGCGTGTCGCCAATGGTTGTGTTTGACATAGTCTGTGGGTTGACATTGTGCCTGTGTATCATACTGATGGTGACGGATTTCCCAGTGCCCAGGCACATGTGGTTGATAGTAGCTATGGTCCTATTCCCCGTGAAATCAGTGTCTCATCCTTTTCTCTACTTATTTGGGAAAGCCAAAGAACGACGGAGGCAGCGGCAAAGAGGACGATTGTTCAAACGATTCGGTGTTAAGATGTGATCATTGTGCATCTTCCTGACATTTTTCGTTTGCTTGCAGTGATTTGCTACAATTATTGACTCCTAAAATGTCATGTAGATGCTCCTTTGATACAATGTAGTTGTTCATACCATGTGTGTGTGTGTGTGTGTGTGTGTGTGTGTGTGTGTGTGTGTGTGCGTGTGCGCGCATGCGGTGTGTGTGTGTGTGTGTGTGTGTGGTGCGTGCGTGCGTGCGTGGTGTGTGTGGTGTGTGTGTGTGTGTGCGTGTGTGCGGGGTGTGTGTGTGTGTGCGTTTGTAATATAAAATATATATATATATATATATATATATATATATATTTAAAATCAAGTTTTAAAAGGAATATTAAAATCATCCTGACGAGAGCAAGAGCTCTAAACAATATTGTAGATTTTTAAACAAATGTTGCTCCCCAAGGGGTCGAGCGCTTTTGAAATCATTTTAGGCATTTTAATAATATTCATCTCTCTCTCTCTCTCTCTCTCTCTCTCTCTCTCTCTCTATAATATAATATATATAATATATATATATATATATATATTCAATTATAAACAAAGCTTGCTCTTATGTCTTAGATTGAAGAAATAGGGGCAGATAAGCATTCATATCTGCAGTGGTAGATCATTCTGCCTAACTAACAGTATGTGCTTGAGTGGGTGAATGGGGAAAAATAAAATAAATGCTTCTCAAAATGAGCCTTCAGCAAGCTTATAGTCTCCAAGTGGGAGACGATCTCCAATGGGGAGGAAACCCACTAACATATAACTCCTGGTCAGATACCGATATTTCGAAACCTGATTGTTTCTCCTCAGTGACCGCGGAAAGTGGTAATTTGACTCCTCTGCCTTTTCGGTTTTAAACAAATGTTGCTCCCCAAGGAGTCGAGCGCTTTTGAAATCATTTTAGGCATTTCAATAATATTCATCTATATATAATATATATATGTGTGTGTGTGTGTGTGTGTGTGTGTGTGTGTGTGTGTGGCGCGCGCGCGCGCGCGCTCGCGCGCTTGCGTGTGTGTGTGTGTGTGTGTGTGTGTGTGGTGTTTCCTCCATAACAAGGCTATATGCGCCATAATGTAGGATTCAAATACAATATTTTTTTTCAACTTTAAAAAACATCATCAGACATATGTACGCATGATTTACAGTACTCAACATGAAAGTAAGTGACCACGCTGTTCATCATGACAACACTCAACGACACTTAGAGTAACTGAATTTCAAACGTCACAGTGGAATTCTGAAAAGAGTGGACTAATTTTTTTTCGGACACAGCGACATTCATCATCGGATTATGTAAAGATAGTAGTAGCACTGTCACAAAACGATGATTACCAAACAGCACCAGCTCCGCCTCATCAGTTAAAACAGTTCTCAACACCCTTGTTCAAGGTTAAAGGGTTGACAGTTTTTTTTTGTTTTTTTTTTACCTTTACTTTCCCAAGAAACTGGCCATTTGTAAGGGTTAGTAAAAAATAAGTCACTAAAAAAATCCATTAAGGGTTAGGACATAAAACTTTCAAAACTAGTTAGTAACATATTGAGTTAGCTGGAGTAAAAATATCAAATTTCCTACTTTCATCATTCATCTTCTTGAGCCAGGTAAAAATATTCTTTTTTCTTTATCTGAACTGACACAGGCAGATGTCTTGTGTATACATCCAGGAGACCACAATGTCTTTGGAACAGTCTGCTCAGTCACAAAATCATCCAAGAAATGTCCACATACGATGTTTGATTCATGTTATAGTCTGTAGGGTACTTTATAATCTTTACTACTACCATAGCTAATCCTCGTCTATCACGCTTTTGACAGATTTTTGTTTTGAGCACATGTAGATCATACTCTGAATTATTTTAATGCACGTAATGCTGCAGTTCCATACATTGCAATCGGTACTATAAAACATCACGTACACCAACAACAGCAACAGCAACAATAACAAAAAACAAAAACAACACCTAAACTAAAGCTGTCTGGTGAAGTCATACCTTCCTTGGTGGTGGTAACCATCGACGCGTTTTCGTCTTTAGAAATTTGTCATGGTTGAATACATCCACTTTCAATCTGTCTGTCTGTCTATCTATCTATCTATCTATCTATCTATCTATCTATCTATCTATCTATCTATC